>CM019075.1:15856214-15998714 GCA_009667805.1 Leptobrachium leishanense
TGGCACCCGAGGCGGAGTTACAAGGCGAAGCATGCCCTTCATTTCTCTGGCAGATCGGGAGCAGTTAAGATTAAACAGCGGTGGGGGAAGGGAATTTGTTTAAGCACCGGTCTAGCTGGTATTTCATAATTTACTAAGTTAAAGAGGAGAGGGTTGTGAATATGCAGGGGTATGTATATAACCCTGATTCAATTTACAGTCGCGATAAAAAGTCGTTATGTGTTCGAGCGTTAATATTCTGTTTTTTGGGTTTTTTCTTTCAGAGAGGGCAAAGAGAGTATGGATCCTGGGACACTCCTACGTGCACTGGGCGGCTGTTCACGCTGCTGGCACAACGATGGGAGTGAACCTAGGGTTCAGCCTCACTAAAGCAGGCATTAGGTGGATAGGAAGGAGGGGTATGGGGTGGGCGCAGCTTTTAGGGGTAGCACAGGAATCTAGGAGAAGGTGGGGGATGCCAGATATAATGATAGTGCATTTAGGGGGTAACGACATAGGGGCTATGACGACGATAGATTTGCAGAATAGGGTCCGGGAAACACTTAGGTGGTTCAGGAAGGAATGGCCGGACGTTCAGATAGTGTGGTCTAACGTAATTGCTAGATTAGTGTGGAGGAACTGCAGGGAGCAGGGTGTAGGATACATCGTGAGAAAGAAGATAAACCAGGCAGCGAAAAAGATTATGCTGGAGATGGGAGGAAAGGTTCTGGACCATCATAGTGACAAGGCAGGAGGAATTGTTTAGGGATGACGGCGTCCATTTGTCCGAAGCGGGGAACAACCTTTTCGTTGGCAACATCAAAGGGCTGATAAAGACCCTTGTGTAAGGTAAGTGAAAAGGTCACGGTCTTTTATTGGTGGCGGAAAAAGAGGGTCCTCATTTTTGGTGGCGGTGAAATATGCGGCCCTGGCACGTGGAGAGGCGATAGAGGGGGAGGATCTGGGGGTCTGTGTGGTGGTTTGTGCGGCCAAACACAGGTGCCTCCTGGTTTGAAGATCCTCCCGGCCTGCTATCTGCTATAAAGAGAGCAGCGTGTGGTCGCGCTAGCTTAGCCACGTGGGGCAGGCCGCTATTTCTGGGAAATGCTGGTGGTTCATTGCGGTTGCCAGTGTTATCTGGCTGGATATATGGTACCAGTGTTATCTGGTGTTACCTATTCCAAGAAAGCGAGGATCGCTGATAATTCTGCCACAAAGGCAATGTTTTTTTGGCCTTGATTATAAATAAAAGACGTGACCTTTTCAAACCGCCAATACTTTTGTCATGTGTTTTTATTTATATTTATGGGGAGAGCGGGGGCGGGGGTGGGGGGGATGGTTTGGGGGGTTGAAGGGAAGTAAAGGTAATTTAAGAGAAAGGTAATGGTGGAAGAGAAATAAGGGTAAAATGCTTAGTACTGATGAGAGACTGGATGGGAATGAAAAAAGCTTAACCCCTTAGTGACCGGGCGGTTTTACACAAATCCGTCCTTTAGTGACCGCTGCTGTTTTTACGTTTCTGCGCTGTTAGGGTTTAGGTCAAATTTTCCTCTTACTCGATAATTCAACCCACACATATTATACACCCTTTTTCCCGCCATTAAATGGACTTTCTAGAAATACCATTATTTCCATCATATCCAATAATTTACTATAAAATGAAATATGATGAAAAAAATGGTAAAAACACACTTTTTCGTAATTCAATCCCCAAAAGCTACAACCACCAATAAAGACCCCTTCTAAATAGTTTCAAAATTTTATCCCGAGAATAGAAATACCCAATTTTTACATGTTTTTGCCTTTTAACCCTTTCACTGCTGAGCCAGTTCACCTATGTGCGCTGCGCTCATTCTGACCATTTTGTGCTAATTATTTTGAGATGACAGCCTAGGACCTATTTAATTAACCCCCCCCCCGACAAAAAATTAAAAAAAAAAAAAATTATTTTATTAATTTTTTTTATAATTTTTTTATTTTATTTTTTTTAAATAATTTTTAAACCAAACCTGGTCATGTTTGGTATCATTGGAAAGGCCATGATCAGGCCTTTCAAATGATGTCAAATATGACCATTTAGCTGCCATGGATCGGGAGATAAAGGGATCCTTAGGATCCCCTTATCTCTACATGGCAGCTAGATGGTTAACTGGCCCACTGACATCCTCACACATATGGTGAGGTTGTCAGTGGGTGGGGGGGACCTGGAGGCTAGGCTGACATCCAAGATGTCAGCCCCCCTCCAGGTTCGAATCGCGTTTTGGCGCCAATTCGCGCTAAAACGCGATCCGGCGGCGAAACGGTTAATGCTATACACTGCTGAAAAGGGGAGACTCTCCACTTTTCAGCGGTGCAAAAAGCATCTCCCTAGCTTCAATGGATGGGGAGATAGAGGGCTCCGAAGGAGCCCACCCCTCCCCTCCATTGATTTGAATGGGGGCACCTGCTGATGACGTCACCACGCAGCGTGGTGACGTCATCAGCCTCACCTGCCCATGTAAATCACATGGGCAGGCTTCCTCCCTGCCAGATCACCGAGGGATCCAGCGAGGGAGGTGAGTATCGGGCGGGAGGGGGATTTGGCGCCGCTGACGTACCCTGTACATCCGTGGGTCTAAGGGAGACAGGACGTACAGGGTACGTCAGGGGTCCTTAAGGGGTTAAGCAATTTCCCTGTTTAAAGAAAAGAGTTGAAAGTTGGGAGGAGTTACAATGGTTCACCCTTTTGTTTCAGGGTATCGCTGGGATTGGGTCGGGGGGGCAGATAACAGAAAGGGGAGGGGCAGGGGTAATAGAAAAGGGTAAGCAAAGGACAGAAGAAATCAGTCTAACCTTTGTCTTTTTCCCACCCTACCCACCCTGTTTTTAGGTTATTGCCTGTTCACTGAGTCGAAAAGGTCACGTCGTCAGACAGCAGCTTGACCATGGATAGGGGCAAATGAAGTGGTGATTCCACCAGTCATTTCAAGACCGCCTGTGGGTTCCCATACAGAGTCATACCATGTAGCAGGAAGCCGGTTGGTGGTTTGTGCGGCCAAAGCTGAGGGGATTACATGGACAGTTACCTCGGACGGTGAAATATGCGGCCCTGGCACGTGGAGAGGCAATAGAGGGGGAGGATCTGGGGGTCTGTGTGGTGGTTTGTGCGGCCAAACACAGGTGCCTCCTGGTTTGAAGATCCTCCCGGGCCTGCTATCTGCTATAAAGAGAGCAGCGTGTGGTCGCGCTAGCTTAGCCACGTGGGGCCGGCCGCTATTTCTGGGCAATGCTGGTGGTTCATTGCGGTTGCCAGTGTTATCTGGCTGGATATATGGTACCAGTGTTATCTGGTGTTACCTATTCCAAGAAAGCGAGGATCGCTGATAATTCTGCCACAAAGGCAATGGTTTTTTGGCCTTGATTATAAATAAAAGACGTGACCTTTTCAAACCGCCAATACTTTTGTCATGTGTTTTTATTTATGGGGTGAGCGGGGGCAGGGGGTGGGGGGGATGGTTTGGGGGGGTTGAAGGGAAGTAAAGGTAACTTAAGAGAAAGGTAATGGTGGAAGAGAAATAAGGGTAAAATGCTTATGTGCCTGCCCTGCTCATACACACCAGTGTTTACTGTGACTGAGTTATATTGATGTAGATTCTATGCCTCCTCATACACACCAGTGTTTACTGTGAGTTATATTGTTGTGGATTATGTGCCTGCTCATACACACCAGTGTTTTACTGTGTGTTATATTGCTCTGGATCCTGTGGGTGCTCCTACACACCAGCCATTACTGTGAGTAATATTGATGTGAATTCTGTGCATGCTCATACACACCAGTGTTTACTGTAAGTTGTATTGATGTGGATTCTGTGCGTGCTCATACACACCAACGTTTACTGTGAGTTACAGTTGTGTTCAAAATTATTCAACCCCCACTGAAATTGAGTGTTTTGGCCAGTTTGACATTGATTTTGATCATTCAGTCATCTTGCTTACAATTAAATCAAAGAGGCATGTGTAGGTCAGACAAATATAACATAACATTTATAATGAAATAACCACAAATGTCTTTTCTGTGCTCACATCAGTATCCGTTTTATTCAACCCCCAAGTGACATTCAATCTTAGTACTTAGTACAACATCCTTTTACAGTTATAACAGCTTCTAAACATGAAGCATAGCTTGACACAAGTGTCTTGCAGCGATCTACGGGTATCTTCGCCCATTCGTCATGGGCAAAAGCCTCCAGTTCAGTCACATTCTTAGGCTTGCGCACTGCAACTGCTTTCTTTAAGTCCCACCAGAGGTTCTCAATCGGATTTAAGTCAGGTGACTGCGATGGCCACTCCAAAATGTTCCAGCCTTTAATCTGCAACCATGCTCTAGTGGACTTGGAGGTATGCTTGGGATCATTGTCCTGTTGAAAGGTCCAACGTCTCCCAAGCCTCAGGTTTGTAACGGACTGCATCACATTGTCATCCAATATCTCCTGGTACTGAAGAGAATTCATGGTACCTTGCACACGCTGAAGCTTCCCTGTACCTACAGAAGCAAAACAGCCCCAAAGCATGATTGACCCCCCGCCATGCTTCACAGTAGGCAAGGTGTTCTTTTCTTCATAGGCCTTGTTCTTCCTCCTCCAAACATAGCGTTGATCCATGGGCCCAAACAGTTCTAATTTTGTTTCATCAGTCCACAGAACACTATCCCAAAACTTCTGTGGTTTGTCCACTTGACTTTTGGCATACTGCAGTCGACTCTTCTTATTCTTTGGAGACAGCAAGGGGGTACGTCTGTGAGTTCTGGCATGGAGGCCTTCATTACGCATTGTGCGCCGTATTGTCTGAGCTGAAACTTCAGTACCCACATCTGACAAATCTTTTCTCAGTTCCTCAGCAGTCACACGGGGACTTTTCTCCACTCTACGCTTCAGGTAGCGCACAGCAGTCGAAGTCAGCATCTTCTTTCTGCCACGACCAGGTAGCGTTTCAACAGTGCCCTTTGCCTTTAATTTGCGAATGATGCTTCCTATGGTCTCTCTTGGTATGTTTAACATCTTTGCAATCTTCTAATAGCCATTGCCCTTCCTGTGAAGAGTAATCACCTCTTCTCTTGTCTTCCTGGACCATTCTCTTGACTTCACCATGTTTGTAACCACACCAGTAAATGTCTAGAAGGAGCTGAGTATCACAGTCATTTTAAAGCTGCCTAATTGGTGCTTATTATGCTTTATTGCTGCTCTGTGACATCCACAGGTGTTTTCAATACCTGATTGAAAACACTTGAATGAACCTCTGTTCTTCAGAGTGGTAGTCTTTAAGGGGTTGAATAATTGTGTCAATGAAGAATTCACAAAAGAAACATTTACTACTGTATTACAAAGCCAATTGATGTCATTTTAGTTGCATATGGTTCTTTAAAAAGTCCTTGTAGGATTTCATTCTGAATACAATTACAAATGTACACTAAATTCCCTAAAACCCTTTACAGCATTGGGGGTTGAATAATTTTGAACACAACTGTATATTGCTGTGGAGCTCTGTGATATGCTCACACACTGCACAGTACTGTGCGTTTTATTGCTGTGGAGCTCTGTGATACACACACACTGCACGGTACTGTGAGTTTTATTGCCATGGAGCTCTGTGATGCACTCATACACATTGCACATTATTAAAGCGTTTTGAGACAAGTCCATGATGTATTTGTTGTTTACTTCTTTTTTTGGGATGTTGGGAGTGGAGAGCAAAATTATGCGGTGGGCGGACTTTTGGGGGGAGGCCAAGAAAATGTTTGCCCGGGGTCCAATCAATATTAAAGACGGGCCTGCCTACAGCCAGTCATTGACTACCACCACGCTAATGAGCGTGGCCACAAGGCACCTGAGAGGGGGTGCGCCACTTATGAGCATACTTGATTTCCCTCCGGAACATGTCGCCCACTTAACAACGTTGCTGGACCCAAGGTAAGTTGGACCATCCATGCCATCTTCACTGTAAAACTTGCCTTTTCAAGGACAATATAATCATAGGCGTCTCTAGGGGGGCCAGGGGGAAATTGCCCCCCACCCTAGGTTATTCCTTGCCCCCACATGTGCCCCCCACCAGGATTCAGCATCCAGCTTACCCCACATGGTTGTACTGATGTATCTCCAGCACCGTGCTTCGTATCGAGGTGTCATTGGCAAGAGCAGAGTGTAGCCTGTCCAATGATACCCAACATGACCATATTCAGTGTAAAGACAAAAATCACAACTAATAAAATAAAAATGTGACGATTTTTTTCATAGGGTGGAAATGGCTCAGCAGTGAGAGGGTTAATGGTCAGACTATATATTACATTGTGTATTTACTTTCGTTTTTGCCTTGGTTTAGTTGTATATTAAGGGTTAATGGGCAGACTTCATTCCTCGCCAATACATTTTATTTTTTCACTTATTAATGGCATTTTCATGCTTTCACTTGATTACTGGCATTTTATGGGTTAATGGGTAGGCTTCATGCCTCGCAGTGCATATATTTCTCATTTTCACTAGATAACTGGCATTTTAGGAGTTAATGGATAGGCTACATGCCCCACAGTCTATTAATTTAATGTTTTCTCTCGCTTAATGGCATTTTAGGAGTTAATGGGTAGGCTACATGCCTCAGTCTATTCATTTAATGTTTTCTCTTGATTAATGGCATTTTAGTGGTTAATGGGTAGGCTACATGCCTCACAGTCTATTAATTTCATGTTTTCTCTTGATTAATGGCAGTTTAGGGGTTAATGGGTAGGCTACATGCCTCACAATGTATATATTTCACGTTTACTCTTGATAACTGGCATTTTAGGAGTTGATGGATAGGCTACATGCCCCACAGTCTATTCATTTAATGTCTACCCTTGATTAATGGCATTTCAGGGGTTAATGGACAGGCTACATGCCTCACAACCTATTCATTTAATGTTTTCTCTTGATTAATGGCATTTTAGGGGTTAATGGGCAGGCTACATGCCTCACAGTCTATTCATTTCATGTTTTCCCTTGATTAATTGTCACATCCTCGGCACCTGAGGCGCTTCAGGGGGGGTCTGGACACCCGAGGCATCGCTGGCTGGAGGGTGCTAGGAGTTCCAGATCGTCTGGCGTCTGGAGGGGCGGGGTTTAGCGTAGTGACGCGGAGCCGCTGGCCTTAAATGCAGGGCGCGAGAATCAGCTCATCGCCCTGACGTGGAGTTATTCCCGCATCGCCTGGTGTATCCACTGATTACTTTATTCTGTTGGCGATATTGCTTGTAAGAGGACCCTCCTTGTTATTGACCCAGATTGCCTTCTTGACTGTTCTCTCTCTGACTCCTTTTGTATGGTCATTGTGCTCTATGCTGACACCGAGTTTATGTGCATAATATATCATGCAGTCTCCGAGTGTATGTCTGCCCTGCATGGTGCTGAATCTGTCAATCCATCAATCTACCCTGCTGACACAGAGTGTATGAGTGTCTTCTCTGTTGCCAACCCTGCCTGTACGACTACTCCCTCTGTTGCCGACTCAGAATACATATTTGACCACGCTTCTGTTAACCCCTGGTGTATGAACATATTTCTTGAACTTCTGCCTAACCGCTGTTCTCGCATCAGTATAGTTAACTTGTTTTGGCTCAGTAAACACTTGGTCTCAAAACCATTTGCTACTGAGTGGTACTTAGTTATTGTTCTGTCTGTCCTCTCTGGCTGGGAGTACTAGGGCTCGCAGTCCAGACTGCTTGCAAATCGAAAACCTCAGAGGTCTGTTCAAAAGGATCCACACCACGGTTATCAGGGGTGAGCGCTATAGCGAACGTGACATTAATGGCATTTTAGAGGTTAATGGGTAGGCTGCATGCCTCGCAGTGTATATATTTCACATTTACTCTTGATAGCTAGCATTTTAGAAGTTAATGGGTAGGCTCCATGCCTCAAAGTCTATTCATTTAATATTTTCCCTTGATTTCATTTCATTTCAGGGGTTAATGGGTAGGCTACATGCCTCACGTCTATTAATTTCATGTTTTCCCTTGATTAATGGCGTTTTAGGGGTTAATGGGTAGGCTGTATGCCTCATAATGTATATATTTCACGTTTACTCTTGATAACTGGCATTTTAGGAGTTAATGGATAGGCTGCATTACCCACAGTCTATTCATTTAATGTTTTCTCTTGATTAATGGCATTTTAGGGGTTAATGGGTAGGCTGCATGCCTCGCAATGTTTATATTTCACATTTACTCTTGATAACTGGCATTTTAGGAGTTAATAGATAGGCTATGTAACAGATCTCTTTGCCCGGACAGGGTCACATCTGCCAAATGCTGCTTCCTCGCTGGACACCCAGTTTCTCCTCGTGACTCTCAAACCTTTCTCTAGTACCTTAGCCGCAGCTTTAGGCTCGGTGCATGTAGAGAGCCTGGCTAGCACCCCCAGAAATAAGCCAAAGCTGTAGACCTGGAGCCTTTCCTGGGCACAGCGGGCAGAAGATTCCTGGCACCCCAAATCATGATTCGTGACTTCAAGCTTGGTCAGAATAGGACTGACTGTATATTACACAGTCACAGAGATACACTCAACCACCAACTCCATTTGCATACAATCAAGCAGATAGCTGCACAGATCAGATAACTACACAGGACCTTCAAACAATGGAGAATGGGGAAGGAGAAAGTAGGGTAAACAAAAGGAATTTCTTACTGAGAGAATTTACACAATAGAGAGAGCAGATACTAATACAGAGATCACACTATAAAGAGAAAAGGTACAAAGAAACACAAACACCCTGCATCTTCAATTGTAGATACAGGGTGACTTTAACAAAGGAAAGAGCAGGAAAACAATATAAAACATCAGGTCTGCGCCTCCCAAATACATTTCTAAGCCCATGTACTTCAAGTCCAAAGTGACGCACATCACAGGCTACATGCACCACAGTCTATTCATTTAATGTTTTCTCTTGATTAGTAGCATTATAGGAGTTAATGGGTAGGCTACATGCGTCAGTCCATTCATTTCCTGTTTTCCCTTGATTAATGGCGTTTTATGGGTTAATGGGTAGGCTACATGCCACACTGTTTATATTTTTATTTTATTTCCCTGGTTTTGTGGCATTTTAGGGTTTATTATGGAAGTTAGAAACTAAAGGGTCTATTCATCTTTAGATCCTTTGCTTTTTGTCACAGTTTGGGGGAATCAATCTTGCCGAAAATATGGTGAATTCCCTATATAGCGAATGGTCGCCGTAATTTGCGACAATTGGAGTCGCTGAAGCAGTTATCGGACGTCGGCAAAAACTGCCGAATTGCGGCGAATAAAATACTGAATTTCTGTACCAGGTTAGTACACCAAAAAGGTATCATTTCACCACATTACTCTGGGATTTAGGAATCTTGGTTATATATTTATTTAGGTTTTTCAGTGGTATAATTTAATAGTGAAAATTATTAGTGCCCCCCCCCCCAGTTTTGACTGTATTATCTTATGTGCTCCACCCTATATATTGTTCCTAGAGTCACCACTGAATATAATACATATGTCTGCCTGAATAGTGATGTTTATGTCGTTGACGTTATAAAAAAAACTCATAATAAGGGTGAGGAGCGTGAATTCCATGACAATGAATTATATTCCTGAATGTTCTAGACAAGGTGGCAGCTGACAATAGATCAACAGACCAGAGACGCTATGATTAACCTGTGATGTGAGGCGACTGTGTCACAATGTCCTATCTGATGGAATTTACACAGCTTTACTATCAATTAAGTATTTGGCATCGACGCATGTTCTGACAAATGAGCGTTTGCTAGCTGTCTGTGCTACACAGAGATATCACTACACGACACTGTGTGCTCTCGCCTCATCAGAGACAACCATGAGGTTTTGGACCTGCATTTCCCATGAGTCTCTGTGATCCCTTCCTAATCAGTGGCTGAGCATCATGCGAGATGTAGTTCTTTAACATCTGGGGGGCAAGGTTGCTGACCCATGCCTTTACTCACTGCGGAGGGAATCGGTGAAGAAATTCACTTTCCTTATCCTCAACTATTTTGAGCTAAAATCTGCAACAACCCTCCGCATCCTCCTCTTAGCGCATGACTTTACAGTGATATTCCTAATATATCACTACCCTGTGGTTTTATACGTACAGATGTATCCTTCTTACGGGTCTTAAACCGTACCTTAATACTCCACAATGCCCTGACCAGGGGTCAGCAACCTTGGCCCCAGCAGGTGCCCCATTCCAAGGTTGGTGTTACCCAGAGCGGTTATAAACTAACCAAAGCCACTATTACCTACAACGTTGTAAACATATCCGGAGCTGTTGTAAACTTAACAACAATCTTGTATTAGGGCCCCAGATGTTTTGGAAATACATCTCCCATGATGCTCTGCCACTTATTAGGTCAGCTGAGATTCATGGGAAATGTAGTTCCAAAATGTCTAGAGGGCCAAGGTTGGCGACTATTACTGTGTAAGCTTAGACCTTGTGGACGCCTTACGTATAGTAGTCCATTGGCCGATCCTACGCATGCCTCGCATTGGTCAAAAATGCCATTAATTTATTATATTATTGGGAAAATGAAGCAAAACAATTGACTTTATTAAAGTGAACTCAGTGAAGTATATTCACTATGCCGCGTCCAATCAGAAAAAGATCAGGTTTGCGCTCGGTGAGGGTTAATTAATGTCACGTTGCGGTCCCATCAGTGTTGGTCACCAAAGCGTTCATTATTCTTGGCAATGAGGGGAGGGGAGCGGGTCAGACACCAAGGGTTGAGCGACAGCAACCAGTGAGCATTGTCATAGGAAATGGAGCGTAACAAATTCAGCAAATGATTAGAAAGTGGGGGGTCTGGGTGACCCTGTCGAGAGGGGGGGGGAAACCTAGTGCTCGGATGGAATGAGGGGAGGAGAAACAGATGGATCTGTCACATTCGGTCCGAGATGTTTATATAGGGGAGGCCAGTGGAGTCATCTTTTGGAGAAACAGACAAGCATGAAGGAAAGACAGCTTTGGGGATCAGAGAGCATCCAGCTTCTTGGATGGAGTTGGGTGGGTACCGCCGGTCCCCTGCATATCCTGCTCACTGGAGGATGTAGGTTTTGGTGCATTCATCATCTGTGGCTACTTCCGTGGACTCTGACAGGTAAAGGGCCTTTGCCCTGTGGGTACATACTGCAATGAAATGTGCTGCCCACACTTTGCCCTGTGGGTACAAACCTCATTGTGTTTCCCACACTTTTCACTGTGGGTACACACCTCACTAAAATGTGCTGCCCACACTTTTCGCAGTGGGTGCAGCACACCTCAATGAAATGTGCTGCCCATACTTTGACCTGTGGGCACACACCTCAATATATTGCCCACACTTTGTCCGGTGGGTACACACCTCAATCAAATGTGCTGGCCATGCTTGTGTTATGTTTATGTTAATTTTATACTTTTTTAGTGTGGATTTAGTGAAGGGTGTACCTAGGCTCGCTGTTGTCCTAGGTATTCCAAATTCTCCCCACCTCACCCGATATCAGAAGAATATGAGCTTGTAAATAATCATGAAAGCAAGACAAATATTCACACCTGGTCATGGCCATTTAGAACAAGATCACAGTATCTTATTTACACCATGTGATTTCTAACAGCATTTATTATAGTTTAGAGACCAATTGCTGGAAGTTTTATTGCTGTGCAGCTTTGTTATACACCTGCACACCCCAAATATATGGAGGAGCCCCTAAAAAGACACCTGCACACCCCAATTATATGGAGGAGCCCCTAAAAAGACATCCACACACTCTGAATATATGGAGGAGCCCCTAAAAAGACATCCCCACACCCTGAATATATGGAGGAGTCCCTAAAAAGACACTCACACACCCTGAATATATGGAAGAGTCCTAAAAAGACTCTCGCACACCCTAAATATGGAGGAGCCCCTAAAAAGACAACCACACATGCTGAATATATGGAGGAGCCCATAAAAAGACACCTGCACACCCTGAATATATGGAGGAGCCCCTAAAAAGACACCCGCACACCCTGAATATATGGAGGAGCCCCTCAAAAGACACAGGCACACCCTGAATATATGGAGGAGCCCCTAAAAGAACACCCACATGCCCTGAATATATGGAGGAGCCCTCAAAAGACAACCACACACCCTGAATATATGGAGGAGCCCCTAAAAAGACACCCACACACCCTGAATATATGGAGGAGCCCCTCAAAAGACACAGGCACACCCTGAATATATGTAGGAACCCCTAAAAGAACACCCACATGCCCTGAATATATGGAGGAGCCCCTCAAAAGACAACCACACACCCTGAATATATGTAGGAACCCCTAAAAATACACCGTACACCCTGAATATATGGAAGAGCCCTCAAAAGACACACATCTCATATATATTGTATCCTTAAAAGAAGGGACATTGGGAGGAAAAAGCTGCTGCCCCTTCCAATGTGCTGCCCCAGGCCTGGGCCTAGTTCGCCTCTCCAAGAGTACAGCAAAATTATCAATTCAATCTGGTTCTCTGTTTAGTAAATAAACCATAGTCACTGAAGCAGTTAAACAGCAACAGAGCTTCGCTATACAAGTCTTGAATGCCTGGAAATGGCAAGCAGATTCATCACTCGGCCTTAATATCTTGTATCTAATATATACAGCAGTCCAGAGTCCTCCTGACCTGTACAAAGTCACTGAGGAGGAGGATCTGCATTCCCTGCTTCCCTTATGTCTGTGTTGTGTATGTACAATTCAGCCTGGATCCACGTTACAGTTTGGTAAAGACAATGCTGTCTGTTAATGTCTGTCCCTGTTTTACTGTTCCCATCCATTGTGCTCCCTGGGAATCGGTCAGACGGGTGGTTCACAGAATTCACGGTCCCTTTCTCCTTCACTAATTGGAGTCTCTCCCAGGGCCAATTTCTCCCCAGTTCCCTGCACATCACTAAGATATCCCATTTTTACAGCACCATTAAAAGTGCTCAGATCATGGAGTCAGAGCTGTGAACCTAACAACGATGGCATCCTTTAAATACAGAACCCAAATGTGTGCTTTTTTTGAACCTTTCATGCCCAAAAAACTGATTTAAAGGGACTCTCCTTGCACCCTAAGCCAAGGATCTCAAAATCTGGGTGCCCAATATGATCTAAACTACAGCTCCCACGATTCCCTGGCCATATGGTGCATTCAAAGATTTCTGGGAAATCTGGGGGTTGGGACCACCCTAACTGTATCGGGGTGATCCCACTGGGTAAAAAACACTATATTGCGCCATTCTGTGTTGTTTTTTTGTATATGATTGAGGAGATTTATTTATAAAGGATTTTACCAGGAAGGATACATTGAGATTTCTCTCGTTTTCAAGTATGTCCTGGGTTCAAGAACATTGAAGTGTTACAGTTACAGAAATACAAAGTAATACAATGCAAGATATTAAAAAAACAACACAAATAAACAGATTAACAGAAAATAAATATGTAGGAAATATAGTCACTAGGTTACATGTTTACAGGTGCATTCTGTATTGAGGTATGTTAGTAAGGAGCTTTTGAGTGACTTAAGACTGGGGGAATATTTGATGGTGTCTGGGAGGTTATTCCATAATTGTGGTGCTCTGTAGGAAAATGAGGACCGAGCCACTGTCTTTTTGTATTGTGGTATAGCAAGTAAGGTGCTGGTCCTGGATCGGAGGTTATAGGATGAGGGAGCTGCTGGGGGAAGCAGTCTATTCAGGTAGGGTGGCAGCTTCCCAGAGATGCTCTTAAACACCAGGCTGGAAAGGTGAAGGGTGCGTCTGGTATCCAGCGATGGCCAGTTTAGCTCTTTTAACATGTCACAATGGTGGGTCATGTAGTTACATTGTAGCGCAAAGCGGCAGAATGAGTTATACAATGTAGTAAGTTTATGAAGGTGTGTTTGCGGGGTGGCTGCATACACTACATCTCCGTAATCAATAGCCGGCGTAAGCATTTGCTGTACAATCTGCTTTCTTACCGCGGGACTCAGGCAGGATTTGTTTCTGTACAGGGCACCTAGTTTGGGGTAAAGTTTAGATGAGAGTTTTTCGATGTGGGGGCCAAAGGATAGATTAGGGTCCAACCACATACCTAGATATTTGAGAGAAGTGACTGTGGTCAGCATGCCATTTGATTTTGTCCCAACACATAGATGGGGATTTTGCAATTTGTGTAGTTTAGGTGCTGTTCCAAAGAGCATCGTTACAGTTTTGTCAGTATTTAAAAAAAGTTTGTTGTTTTTGATCCACTTTTCTACCTCTGTGAATTGTTCTTGCAGCACGGCCTCCAGCTGCGGGAGATTTGGTTTGCTGGTATAGATCAGTGTCGTCTGCGTACATATGTACAGTTGAGGCTTTGCAGATGTTGGGCAGATCATTTATGAATATTGTGAATAGCAGGGGGCCTAGTATTGAGCCTTGGGGTACACCGCAAGGGACTGGGAGTGGGAGGGAGGAGCTGGCAGAAATTGACACATATTGTGATCGGTCGGATACATATGATTGAAACCAGGTTAGCGTGCGATCACCAATGCCAGAGTTTTTAAGTTTTTCTAACAAGATGCCATGGTCTACCGTGTCAAAGGCCTTGGCAAAATCAAGGAAAATGGCTCCAGTTAGGTTTCCTTGTTCCATCCCAGCTTGGATATCATTGCAGACTTTTAAAAGGGCGGTTGTAGTTGAGTGATTTGGACGAAAGCCTGATTGATCCGGGGTTAAGTAGTTCCAATATTGATAATAATCACGTAATTGTGTGTAGACACATTTTTCCAAGACTTTTGACATTACAGGGAGCAACGATATCGGACGGTAGTTGGATACCAAAGTACTGTCACCACTTTTATGGATAGGAACCACTCTTGCAGTCTTCCAGAGCTTGGGTATGTATCCAGTCGCCAGTGACTCATTTATTAGGGTTGCGACAGGATTTGCAATTGCTGGCGCACTGATTTTCAGCAGCATTGCTGGTATTTGATCAGGTCCAGACTGGTATTTCATTTTTTGCTTACGGAGAAGTTTAGTAACGACACTGACAGGCACTGGTCTAAAACTGAATTCCTGTCTGATACAGGGACTTTGCACAGTTGGGGGGGCCTGACCTGCATGAGGCCTCTCTGATTGCATGTCATTTCCTAGCTTGGCAATCAAAGTGGTGGCACATCCAACAAAATAATCATTAAAGGCATTTGCTACATCTAGGGGGTGTTGCAGGGTTTGGTTGTTTACTTTGCCAGCAGCTGGCTGGGAGTGGACTGGGGGTGCTTGTATGTTACTTATGGTTCTCCAAAAGTTTCTAGGGTTTGATATGTTATTGTTTAGATTTTCATTGAAGTAATGGGCTTTGGCCATTTTTGTTTGTTTTGTGCATTCATTCCGACATTTTCGGTATTCATAGTGATCGTTCATGGAACCAGTACTCTTGAAATTTGACCACCGTGAATCTCTAAGCTGGTACATTAGTGTAAGCTCAGCTGTAACCCAGGGGAGATGAGTCCCTTTTACTCGCACTTTACGCAGCAGGGCATGGGAATTCCAGACTTGCAGGAGCTCAGACTGAAAGTATTCAACTGCACAGTCTAGGTCTGGGATTAGGTTTAGCCTGTACCAGGGGAGCTGTTTGAGATCACTTAGGAAGGATTCAAGAATAAATTTCTTGAAAGACCTGGTGGTTATTACCTTTGGGGGAGATTTCAAGGCCTTAATTTTGCGCACGCAGTACACTAGACAATGGTCACTAAAGCTATTAGCAAGAACGCCTGCCTCCTGTATTCTATCAGGAGATGAGGAGAGAATCCAGTCCAACAAGGTATGGCTAGGGCTTTTCAAATTAATGCGAGTGGGGGAGGAGATTAATTTAGTTAGCTGCAAAGTTTTAAACAGCGAGCAGTGTTTATTGATGCTATGCCTTTGTTTATCTCAGTTAACAGTTAGTAAGTAGTGGAATTTTATAATTCCAGGCGGGGAGTGTGCTGACTAGAGCAGCCTGAGAATAGTCAGTAATTGTAAGAGATAGCATTATAGGAATTGGGAACTGTCCCCTTAAGGGAAATGTCTTCTGGGAATTGTAGTTTTATTACATGTAGTCAGATCTATGTGTCTAATTGGTGCTGAGAAGCTGTGCATGCTGGTAGGAAGAAGGGCGTGTACATCAGGAAGTAATTCCAGGACAAGCTGCAGCATGCTTCTCTCTACATGGGAGTGAAATTACCCTTTTTTCACACCGTATAAAAGGACAGAATATAAATGATCCAGATGAATCTTTTCAATGACTGTAAGTTTTGATTATGAATGCCTGGAAATAAATATCTTATATGCCTTTCATTGGAGTTGAAGCTGTCTGTTTCTACAAAAGCCACCGTGGGGACAGAACAGGTTTAATAAAAAAGTTTTAAATTTTGCATGCGTCCCCCATGGGATCTGAAAACTTGTCCAGTGGCCCTCAGGTAATTTGAAAATGAGACCCCTGGGTTAGAAGGTTAGAGTTATCCCAGGGAGAAGATGCTGGAGGCGGAGTCGGCGCTGTCTGTGGAGGTGGAGAAAGTCACAGCACAGAAGGCGGCGGCTGAGCAGACACCAATGACAGAAGCACTGACAGCCTCCAAAAAGAAGAAAAAGAAGGCCAAACATCTGGAGGCGGAGCCTAAGGACATTACCCAGAAGCCCCAGCAGCCAGAAGTCCCACCACAAGAGTCCAGGGAACAGGGAGAGGGGCCATCCCAAGGGAGGCAAAGGGATTAACCACCAGCATCTGGAGGGCAGAGATCTAAGCCTCCCAAGGGGGAAGCACCACCCCTTGAGCCCTGGAAGAATAAACCGTGGTGTTAAAAATAACAAGTTGATGACCCTGGAAATGGATACAGAAACTTTGGAAAGAAAGTGATCCTGGTTTAAAGCTTCACCACGGCAAAGATGTTCAGCGTGCAGGCGTTCCAGGGATGTATTTTCTACTTAACAATTGTTTCAATTCCAGTGTGCAAGAGGTTTGGGGATCTGTACTTTGCAACGACGCCAGGCTCCCCCTTCACCCAGTTCTTGGGTAGCTGTGCGTTTAGGAGAGAAGAGTGTTGAGTCCCGGTGGCAATGAGGAACCTCCACACCCCTTCACTCTGGGGAATTCCTCAGGTATTTTATTTTACCAGGACCAACCCAGAAATTGCAGACGCTGCAATAGGCCAGGACACGAGGCCAAGGGCAGTAAGGCTTTGGCCTTCAGAAACATTCGGACAGATACGAAACGAAGGACTGTCCTCGACGGACGGCCTGTAACCTGTGTGGGGATCCTGAGCACAGGTATAAAGACTGCCCGAAGAGGACTTAAACCTATGCTGACATGGTCAGGAGCGGACTCTCCGCGACGGGCCTGCCCCCACCATCTCCGCAAAGGTAAAGAAGAAGGTCGAAAAGGATAAACCTGCACCCCCTCCCACCAAAGCATCCTGTGCCGAGGCGCTTCCACCTCCTGTCCTCCATCCTGTTCCCACCCCCTTCCCCCCTATTCTCCCCCCACCTCTTGTCCCTCCTTCTCCTCACCCCACCCTTCCTACCACCTTGCCCCTCTCCCTGCACCCCGGTCATATCTTTCCCACCCCCTCCATCTCTCCCACCCCATCCACAAGTCCCACACGGTTACGGCACCCATCCCTCTCCCTATCCCCACGGCAACTGACCCCTCCCAAGATCCCTAGCCCCCTTCCTTCTCCCACAGGTGACCTCACAGAGACCTTTGACAAGGTTGTAAAACCTCAAAAAAGGAAGCATAGAGGACAAGCCAAAAACCAGGATCAGACCAGCCTCTCTCCCAGCGAGAAGGCCACTGTAAAAAAGTCCATTAACCTCCCATACTCCCACAGCCCTGGCAAGAATTACATCTCAGATGAACAGATGCTTGTAGTGGACAGGGATGTCAACAAACTGATGGCGGACACCCTCCCAGACCACCACAAATGAGGACGACCATCACCAGCAACGTACATGGACCCGGGAGGAGACCCCCCCCACTACGACTGGGGTACCAGTAACGTATAAGCCTAGGTGCTAACCTTCCTCTCCTCCTAGGATTATGCCATTGATTTCTGTCTTTACTATTAATGTTACAGTTACAAGCATTTATAAAGCATCAACAAGTTCCGTAGTTAGGATGTGAAGGATAGACTTAGAAGACAGGCTTTCTCTCCTCCCAGACTAGTGATGTGTTCATGTTGCAGGAGTTACCGTAACCTGGCCAGGGACTGACCGCATGGACCTTCCTTCTGGTCGGGTGGGAATGGGTGCAAGTCCATTGGGAACGCTATACTCGTAAGGGGGGTCCAATTCATGACAGAGTCTGTTCAGGAGTTTGTCTGCAGACGCTTTTTGGTGGTAGATGGCTCTTGGGCTGGAGAACCTATCAAGTTCATCTCAGTGTACGCTTTCCCTGAGAAAAGTCAGCGGTTGGAACTGTTCCAGACCCTAAGGACCCAGCTCACGACCACTAGTACGATCGCCTAGGTGGTGACTTAAACTGTACCATCGAGGAGAACGGACGAAGCACGACAATGCATGGTAAGATTGATGTGACTGCTAGATTGCTTAGGGAGATGATCATGGAGGCCTCTCTGCGGGACGCTAGGAGCTTCATGGGTGGTGACACCACTAACTATACGTGGAGCTGCCCTGATGGCTCTGTGCGTTCCCGGATTGATTTTATGTTCACCTCCTGCTCGTTTGGGCACAGCCAGAACAACACCGTACCCTGTTACTTCCCGGATCACAGAGTGGTGATCCTGAAAGGAACCGTGGGAAAGGGCCCCCCTCCCGGACCCGGTTCCTGGAAGCTGAAGTGCTGTTTGCTCCAGAAGCAGGAGGTGGTGGAGGAACTGCGCTGCACTTATACCAGGTGGAAGGGAGACAAGCGCTTGTCCCTTTCCACCGCACGGTGGTGGGTATTTACAAAGGTGAGTTTCTTGCAATTAAAGGGCAGATGCCTTGTGAACACAAGAAAGAGGTAATTCAAAAGACAGCAATCTCGGCTGCACGTTCTGACCGACCTCCGAACCTGCATTCTGGAAGTGGTGTGGTACTGGAGGAAACCAAGAAGGGCCTGAAAAGGTACTTTGAGGAGGAATCCGATCAAAGGTGGAGAATATGGAGAAGGGGAGAAGTGCAACGCCTTCATTTAGCCAACAGTCCTTTGTCCGAGCTCAGAGATGCAGATGATAAGATGTAGGAGGGTAAGGAGGGAGTCACTAAGGTGGTCTATAACTACTACAGTGATCTATCCCCCCCCCCTGAAGGTTACGGACTCACAATCCGCAGTCAGACTATTGTCAGGCTTTGAGAAAACTCTGAACGCTGAAGGTCTGACTTTGCTGGATGCCCCTATGAGCATGGACAAGCTTCAACCCCCCGTCAAATCCTTCAGGAAAGGCAGAACCCCGGGCAGCAAAGGTCTCCCCGGGTTCTTTATGTAACACTGTGGGACCTCGTGGGCCCAGACCTGCTGGACCTATATGAGGGGAGGAGGGTTGCATGCCGGACACAAAGGGCATGATCATGATCCTGTACAAACGGAAGGGGGAGAGGTTGGACCTCAAAAATTGGCACCCCCATCTCTCTCATGAACGTGGACCAAAAGATCCTCGCAAAGATATTGGCGAGTCGGATGCGGAACGTACTCGGCAGGTGATCAACCCAGACCAAACCTGTGGTGTTAAAGGCTGCAGAATCGCTGACAGCCTTGCATTCATTCGGGACATGATCCACTACCTAGAGGATCGCTGGGTAAGGGCTGCTCTGGTCTGTCTGGACCTTTGACCGGGTGTCCCACGTGTTCATGGGTTCTGAGAAGGCTTGGTCTTTGGAAGAGATTCTGTGCTTATGTCAACTGTGACAGACCAAGGCTGCAGGGGTTAAATATTATTGTGACACACCTGTATTGTATTCTGGAAGGGAGGGGTTGTGTCCCAACTGGTTTTTTTTTTCCTGTGTGTTTTTTTCAAATAAAGTGTCAGTTTGCTTTTGCTGCTCAACCGCTCTGGTCATGCCTGGAGCTTTGTAGAGGGAAGGTTTGGGGGCTGCTAAAGCTGGATTTCGGGGTCCAGCTTGGAGAAAGCATTTGACAGAGGCACACAGTCAGTGTGCCTGTCGGTCTGTCACATTTGGTGGTGAACGGTGGGATTTGCTTTCTACAGTGAGCAGTCCAAACCATCACCGGGACAGCAGCGGATGGAGCAGCGTTACATCGGCCTAAAGCAGGACACCTTCAAAGATCTGTTGGAGTCTCAAGGACAGATTGCCAGCGGCAACTCGAAAGCCACCCTAATCAGAGAACATATGGAGGGTGACCGTGCACAAGAGAGGACGAGTGAGCCTGCAGCAGGAGGGGTCCAGCCGACCGACCTTCAGAGGGAGATCCAGTGGCAGCTTGCCCTTTACCCCACGGCTCCATCGCCAGAAATGATAACATAGATTGTGTCAAAAGCTACCCAAGTGCATCTGGCAGAGATCCAAATAGCAGGTGGAGCGAGACCGGTGGCTGAGGTACAGAAAAGGAAGAAACTGCCGTTCGCAGCATTTCGTACCTTCCAGGACAGTCAGGAGGAGATCGACAGATACCTGCAGGTCTTCGATGCACAGTGCGACCTGCAGGGAGTGGAGGAGGAGGATTGGGTGACGCTCCTGGTGAGCAAACTATCCAGTCGGGCACTGGACGCCTTTGAGACTGTACCAGCAGATGACCGCAGAAACTACAAGCGGGTCAAAGAAAGAATTTTGGCCCGCTATGATATCCCCTGAGTCCCATCGACTGAAGTTCCGGCGTCTGCGGAAAAAGGAGAACCAGCCCTACACAGAACTGGCGCACCAGATGTCCCGAGCGGTGGATGCCTGGTTCACAGGCTGCCAGGTTCACACCCTCACAGAGGCTGTCCAGCTGATCCTCCTTGAACAGCTCTACGATCAGCTGCCTGTCGAGACCAGGGACTGGGTGAAGGATAGGAAGCCTCTTACAGTAGACGGAGGGGTGGTTCTGGCAGAACCATGTACTGACATTGATGCCAGATGTACAAATCGGCCAGAGATTCACCCTATTCAGCGAGCCACTCTGGTCCCAGTCACCCCCCCTGCTGTGCCGGTGAGTCGATCCTCTGCCAGCTACCCGCTGACTCAACCGACTCCTGCACCCGTAGCTCATCAGAAGGGGCCGAGATGTTACAGCTGGGACACATGCGACAACACTGTCCCCGGAACCAGAACACCTCACCCTGGAACCGAGCTCCATCCGGTTCCTCCCGAGCAGCCATTCACTGCATAGAGCCTCCATCGGCAGTGAAAATGTCCTGATGGGAAGAGGAGGCATTTGAAGTGCTGCATGAAGCTGACCCAGTCCAGGCGGCTTCCGTTGAGAACCGGCAGCACCATCAGCAAACCGTCAGCGTGAACGGCCGGAACGCCCAAGGGCTCCAAGATAGCGGGACCACCATCACTTTGATCCAGCCCAAAATGGTGGCGAGTCGGGATCATACTGGTCGGGCGATTGCCGTGCGGGTGGCCGGCGGAATAATATTGAAGATTCCTACAGCCCAGGTCTACCTAGACTGGGGAACCGATGCCCGAGAGTTCGAAGTCGGCATTATGCGAGACCTACCAGCAGATGTGCTCCTAGGCAATGATTTGGGTAACCTCTCCTCCTCCTTCCAGGCTGGCGGTGCTCCAGAGGTTTACCCAGTTGCCACAAGACAGCAGGCAAGAGAGGCAGAACTGGCACTAGATGACGGGAACCAGGTAAACCCTGACAAAATTGAGACCGACCTATCCCTGCCTACCTTTCCCTGGGTTCCCCATGCCCAATTTGCCCAAGACATCCTTAATGATCCTTCCCTGGCCAAATATCGGGAGCGAGCTGGGACTGACCCCGGGGGTTTAGGGGGCGATAGGGTGGAGTGGGGCCTGCTGTATAGGTTTATGGAAGGTACGGGAAAGCACCCAGTACCCAAAAAGCAGCTAGTGGTTCCCTGAAAATATAGGTCCCACCTCCTCCGCATGGGGCACGACATTCCCCTTGCGGAACACCTCAGTGTGACTAAAACCCATCACTGAGTCACCCATCTCTTCTTATGGCCTGGGGTAACCGATGATATCCAGCAATACTGCCGTACCTGTGACGTTTGCCAGCGGGTGGGGAAAAAGGGTGACCACTCCAAAGTTTCCCTCTACCTAGGAGATTATCTCAGACCAAGGGACGCAGTTTACCGCCGACCTGACCCGGCAGCTCTGGAAACTATGCAGGATAAAACCCCTGTATAGCTCCGTCTACCATCCTCAGACAAACGGACTGTGTGAGCGGTTCAATGGAACGTTGAAGCAGCTGCTTCGTAAGTTTGCTACCTCTCACAAGGACTGGGAGAGATTCTTGCCGTACCTCCTGTTTGCTTACCAGGAGGTGCCCCAGGAAGCGACCAGATTCTCCCCATTTGAGTTATTGTATAGGAGGAGGGTGAGGGGGCCATTAGATCTGATTAGAGCCCACTGGGGGGAGGGGGTGCAGGATCCTTCTATTGTAGGGTATGTTTTTTTTTTTTATATTTGAAATTTTTTATTTTGCAATAGGTCAGCTTACACACAAAAAGTGAGGGCCTCGCAGGACCACAAGTGGACTTCAATCAAAGCACAGCATAATGAAAATAACAAAGTGAGGGCCTCGTGTGGCCACTCGAGTCATCTACTGTATAACAGCATAGCACAGGGATCTCAAACTCACGGCTCCCCAGATGTTTTTGCCTACAAGTCCCAGAATGCTTTGAATGCAATAGATGGCCGTGGAATCATGGGAGTTGTAGTTCAGAAACATCAGGGGGGCCAGAGTTTGAGAACCCTGGCATAGCATAAAGAAAAAGAATAAAAATTAACAAAAACACAGCGTGAGATATTACGAAAAGTTATCTACAGACATTCAAAATAATAAGAGGGAGGAAAAAATAAAACGGGGCAGTGGCAATGGCCAAAGCTGTGCCTTCCCTGACTTATTCCTGCGAACCTGCAGGGCCAGGGGGAACAAGTGGCACGGGGGGGGGGGGGAAAGTCTGCAAAAGACATCTCAAAAATTAAACTGGTCTGGTGAAAAAAAAAAAAACATCCACAGCGAACTTCTCAGACGGAACAATTTAGGCTAGGGTCAGACTGAGGCAGTGCGAACGCGCGTTCTGGCGCACTTAATCACGGCCGTGCTAGCAGCAGATGCCGGGCAATGACGGCCAATATACGAAGTACGGTCGCACAAAAGTCCGGCTGCGCAACGCAAGTGGAAAATGAACGCATTTTTTCGAGAACGTTAAACCACTAGTACTGACGTACAGAGTGCGCTGCGTCCGCTAGCGGCGTGTGTGCGTGAATTGGAGAAATCAGACGCTGCTAATGTCCGGCCAACATAACGTCCAGATGCAAGAAGTGTTTTATTGATGATCCGTACAAAATCACGGATGAAACTGCGCATAGTATGACCGCTATTGCGTATTCTGTGAAAAAATATGTCCATTCTTCGAACGCACATTTTCACGGACAACGTGAAAAATGCGTTAGTCTGACCCTAGCCTTAAGTGGGACAGAGTCCTCAAACAACATCAGGGGGGGTGAAGGAGAGGCATCTCGTGAGGGCCAGAAAGAAGGGGCAAAAGGAGTCCGCTCAGCCAGTGTCTCTTAATGGCTGCAGGCGCAGCACAGGCAGGGCGGCGCACGAGAGACCCGGCCAGCAGGGAGACACAGGCCCGGTGCGTAAGAGCGAGACCAGCGGGTCAAGGAAACATCCCTGTGTGCCGCCATAGCCGCTGTCAGCATCTCAAGCAGAGGCTGTCGGCGAAATCAGCGCAGAAAATGGCAAGGGGGAGCCATGCGGCCCCATCCATTCGGACTCCGCGATAGGGATGCCAGTCGCCTCTGGACACTGTTTGGTAGCAGCATGCATTTCCGTGATTCCCCTCGGCCGCAAACAAGTAGCTCTCGGCTGTCAGGCATCTCTAGGTTCTGCAGCGGGGAGGACTTCTTCATCTCCAAGGCGGTCGGTGGCATCAGCGGATCCAGCGCACCCTCCCTGGCCCGCAGCACTCCGGCCCTCTCTCGGATCATGCAGGCATCCGGGGTAGACCGAACACCTCCGCAGGCGCCATCCCAGCCAGGCCGTGGCACAACCACGTCGCAGCACACCGACCCCAGTTCCATCGGCCAAACATCTGGAGCGGTCTATTCATCCAGGCTGTAGGTAGAGGATGGCATAGCGGTAGTGTCACTACCTTAGAACTGTGTGACTTGGGTTCAAATCCTGGACTCCACCTAAATATATCAGCCTATGTATTTAATATTCAATGAAGTGTGCTTTTTACATGCTTACATCACTCATCTCAGCATCATGGTTAAGATCCGGCTGTCTTGTATATGTCGGTACAGGATGGCATAGCAGTAGCATCACTACCTTGCAACTGTGTGACCTGGGTTCAAATCCTGGATCCTACCTAAAATGTCAGCCTATATCTTTAATATTCAATGAAGAATATTTTTTAAATGCTTACATACCTCGTCTCCGTATCATGGTTAAGATCCGGCTATATTGTTTCTGTCAGTACAGGATGGCATGGTGGTATTGTCACTACTTGGGAACTGTGGGACCTGGGTTCTAAATCCTGGACTCTTCCTAAATATCAGTCTATGTCTTTAATGTTCAATGAAGTGAGCTTTTTAAATACTTACACACCTCGTCTCCGTATCATGGTTAAGATCCGGCTGTCTTGTTTCTGTCGGTACGGTTTGGTCTAATGGTAGTATCACTACCTTGGACTGGTGCATCCTGAGTTCAAATCCCTGGTTAGAATCCATATCACAAGAGCCCTGTGATGTAAAGAGTGGATGGTGCAAATGGTGCAGGATCCATATCACAAGAGCTTTGTGATGTAAAGAGTGGATGGTGCAAATGGTGCAGGATCCATATCACAAGAGCTTTGTGATGTAAAGAAAGTGTGGATGGGGGGTGGATGAGGATGGAGATGAGATAGGGTGGGGGTGGATAAAATAGGGATTAGGCTCTCTCTTCAAGCCTTTCGTTCTGCTGAGAAAGGCTTGAGGAGAGTAGCATGGGAGTAAATCTGAGCTGTTTCCTGATTGCAGTATGTGAAGCATGAGCGTATGTAGTAATGATTAGTAGCTCACACTACATGTGAGTAAATCTGAGCTGTATCTCTGATTGAAACATGAGAGTACATAGTAATGATTAGTAACTCGCACTACTAATAGTTACTTTTGCTAGTTATTACTACTAGAAATTAATTTTATACTTAACAAAAAAATAACTTGGTAATTATTTATTTTCTGTTACTATTCATTAATACATACTCTCATATTTCAATCAAGAAACAGCTCAGATTTACTCTCATCAAACCCTTCTGGGGATAATGAAAGGTTTGAAGAGCACTAATCTTATGGACTAGCCAGATACTTGAACTCAGGACCAGGACCACCTGTGCCATCCAGACCATCCACTCTTTTTACATCACAAGGGTCTACCATCCTGACCATCCACTCTTTACATCACAAGGGTCTGCCATCCAGACCACCCATGCCATTCACTCTATACATCACAAGGCTCTTGTGATATGAATCTGGCCTGACCAGGGATTTGAACTCAAGACACACCAGTCCAAGGTAGTGATACTACCATTACACCAAACCATACCAACAGATACAAGACAGCCGGATCCTAACCATGATACGGAGACGAGGTGTGTAAGCATTTAAAAAGCACACTTCAACAAACATTAAAGACATAGGCTGATATATTTAGGTAAAGTCCAGGATTTGAACTCAAGACACACTGTCCCAAGGTAGTGACACTACCATTAGACCAAACCATACCTACAGATACAATCCAGCTGGATCTTAACCATGATACGGAGACGAGGTGTGTAAATATTTAAAAAGCATAATTCATTGAATATTAAAGACATAGGCTGATATACTTAGGTAGAGTCAAGGATTTGAACCCAGGTCACACAGTTCCAAGGTAGTGACACTACAATTACGCCAAACCATACAGACAGGTACAAGATAGATAGATCTTAACCATGATACGGAGATGAGGTGTGTAAGTATTTAAAAAGCACAATTCATTGAACATTAAAGACATAGGCTGATAAATTTAGGTAGAATCCAGGATTTGAACTCAGAATGCACTCTTCCAAGGTAAGTGATACTACCATTACACCAAACCATACCAACAGATACAAGGGATACAAGGTATGTAAGCATTTAAAAAGCACACTTCGTTGAATATTAAAGACATAGGCTGATATATTTAGGTAGGATCCAGGATTTGAACCCAGGTCAGACATTTCCAAAGAAGTGACACTACCCCTATGCCATCCAATAAATTGCTCCTGGTGTACAGGAGCTGGTTAGTAGTACTGGTACTGGTATTGGTAATATTAAATTCATTCTTTTTGAATGCTTACATACCTCGTCTCCGTATCATGGTTAAGATCTGGCTGTTTTGTATCTGTTGTAGAAGATGGCATAGTGGTAGTGTTGCTACCTTGGAAATGTCTGACCTGGGTTCAAATCCTGGATCCTACCTAAATATATCAACATAAGTCTTTAATATTCAATGAAGTGTGGTTTTTTAAATGCTTATACACCTCGTCTCCGTATCATGGTTAAGATCCGGCTGTCTTTTATCTGTTGGTACTTTGGCATAATGGTAGTATCACTACCTTGCAATGGTGTGTCCTGAGTTCAAATCCCTGGTCAAAGCAGATCCATCACAAGAGCCTTGTGATTTAAAGAGTGTATGTTGTGGATGGCACAGGTGGTCTGAATGGTGGATGGTTAATGTGAGGGTGGCTAAGATAGGGATTGGCTCTCTCTTCAAACCATTCATTATCCCCAGAAAGGTTTGACGAGAGTAATGTGAGACTCAATATGAGAGCTTGTAATAATGAATAGTAACTCACACTACTGAATAGAAAATTGGTTGCCAACTTTTGCTAGTATAATTTTCTAGTAGCAATCAAGTTACTAATAGTACTACTTTAGAAAGTTTTTATACTAGGAAACTTTAGTAACTTATTTTCTATTCAGTAGTGTGAGTTACTATTCATTATTACAGGCCACCCGTGCCATTCAGGTACCCATGCCATCCAGACCATTCACTCTTTACATCACAAGCCTCT
Organism: Leptobrachium leishanense; assembly: GCA_009667805.1. Classification (NCBI taxonomy): domain Eukaryota; kingdom Metazoa; phylum Chordata; class Amphibia; order Anura; family Megophryidae; genus Leptobrachium; species Leptobrachium leishanense. Next base: position 15,883,390 of record CM019075.1, read on the forward strand.
TGTGATATGGATCCAGCCTGACCAAAGATTTGAACTCAGGATGCATCATTCCAAGGCAGTGATACTACCATTACGCCACACCATACCAACTGAAACAAGCCCACCGGATCTTAACCATGATACGGAGACGAGCTATGTAAGCATTTAAAAAGAACACTTCAATGAACATTAAAGACATAGGCTGATATATTTAGGTAGCGTCCAGGATTTGAGCTCAAGACACACCAGTCTAAGGTAGTGACACTTCCATTACACCAAACCATACCTACAGATTCAAGACAGCCGGTTCCTAACAATGATACGGAGACGAGGTATGTAAGCCTTTAAAAAGCACACTTCATTGAATATTAAAGACATATATTGATATTTTTGGGTAGGATCCAGGATTTGAACCCAGGTCACACAGTTCCAAGGTAGTGACACTACCACCATGCCATCCTGTACCGACAGACACAAGACAGCCGGATCTTAACCATGATACGGAGACGAGGTATGTAAGCATTTAAAAAGCACCGTTTATTGAAGACATAGGCTGATATTTTTGGGTAGGATCCAGGAATTGAACCTAGGTCACACAGTTCCAAGGTAGTGATGCTACTGCTGCGCCATCCTCTACATACAGGTCCAAGCCAGCCGGATCTTAACCATGATACAGAGATGAGGTATGTAAGCATTTAAAAAGCACAATTCATTGAACATTAAAGACATAGGCTGATATATTTAGGTAGAGTCCAAGATTTGAACCCAGTTCACAGGTAGTGACAATACCACTATGCCATCCTGCACTAACAGTCACAAGACAGCCGGATCTTAACCATGATACAGAGACAAGGTATGTCAGCATTTTGAAAAGGGCACCTCATAAAATTTTACCAATACCAGTACCAGTACTACTAACCAGCTCCTGTATAGCAGGTGCAATTTATTTTATGATCCAAAAACAAGGCAAATAAATAAAGTGACCTTCACAGAGGGATGTAGGTACCAAAACCACAGAAAATGAATATGGGAATTGGCCTGTAGGAAATCAAACCTGCATCATACAGTTCCAAGGTGGTGACATTATCACCATGCTATCCTCTACCTACAGATACAGCGCAGCAAGATTTTAGTGTAAACATTAAAAAAAGGGCACCTCAATAAATATTAAAGACGTAGGGTGATATATTTAGCTAGAGTCCAGGATTTGAACTTTGGTCTCACAGTTTCAAGGTAGCGACACTACCACCATGTTACCCTCCACTGACAGATGAAAGGCAGCCGGATCTTCACCATGATCCGGAGACGAGGTATGTAAGCATTCAAAAAATATCGTGGACGTATGTTGATGTGTATATATATATGTACCACAGACACGTATCAGAGAACTGGCTTGGATTAGAACCCTGGTCACCCAGTTACATGGTACATCTGAGATAGTGTTAAGTAATTTCTGTAAACCAGGCACTTAGATATTTTTGGGGTAAGCTAGTTTAAAAATACCAGGCCTTTTCCCCAATATGTGTCCGTGGTTTAGGCACCATGGATGGTACCAAAATATATCAGCATAACTTCTACGATATTTATTGAAGCGCCCTTTTTAAATGATCATTTATAAATTTTGGATAAATTTGTGTTTGTTTTTTTTCTGGTGGTGGCTGGTGGGGTAACAGGTTCTCCATTTATTATTATTATTATTTTTTATAAAGACTTCCCCATAGAATATATAACCACAAAGGTTTGGATGATAAAATGTGTAAAAATAAATTTGCACGCTGTTTTTTTATATATTTAATAGATAGAAATGACACACGTTGAATCTCCGGAGTCTGCTGAAAATAATGATATATAAATTGTCTGGGTTCTGCAATAAACCCATGTCTTCAAATTGCCTTTACTAAGCCTCTATGCTTAGTAAAGGTTGAGTGCTGCCCTCCTGGTGTATTTTGTGTGTGAAGATATGTATATATATATTTTTTAATCTGAGTTATTTCAAGTTAAACCGTCCCCTTTTCTCCTGTGACATGCGATGCTCCTCCTCTTCGGCTCAGGGCTTCCAAAATCCAGCAGTCTCTGGAGCGACTTACACAATCTGCATAAGCAGGGCCGGTGCTAGACTATTTTGCACCCTAGGCAAGACCAGCTACTTGCGCCCTCCTAGAAAAGATTGTCAACTGTTGAAATGCGGGGGGGAACACACACTGTGCCTGCAGGGGGACACACACACTGTGCACAGACACAAACTGTGGGGGTGGGACACACACTGTGCAAGGGGGCCGCACACGGTCGTTCGGTGCCCATCTTACCCCTCCGCTGGTCAGGCCCGGGATTGGCCTGTGCCCCTTTCTTCCTTGAAGAAAGACTGTCCCATTAGACATGGGGTAATGACTTCAGCGCCCTCCCCCGGAAGAGCTGGGAGCTGTCACTGCCCCCATGCTCCCTGGTGTATGGCTGCCCTCTGTGCCTTTGCCTTTCTTTCACATGCCTCTTGTGGTACCTGCACGTCACCATAAGATGCCCACCTTCTGCGTTGCTAGCAGGGGTCCGCTTTGCAAGCCGCCACTCCCGGCTACCCAAACAATGGGGAAGGGGTACAATAATGGAACCTGGGTTGGGATCGACTGCGCCCCTAGGTGGCACTGCGCCCTAGACAGTTGCCTAGCTTGCCTAGTGGAAGCACCAGCCCTGTGCATAAGCCTACATAATTTTGTACATACGCACGCCACCCAAATCTAGGGTTGCCAGATTGGCCTTGTTTTCCTGTACACATATAATTTGTCCATGCTGATGGGCAGTGCTTAAAAATGCCACCCCGCAGTATGTAGAATCCATATGCAGCTAAGGAATCAAAGAGGAATCCCAGGTGACCTGCCAGGAATTCCATCCTGCAGCATATGAATTAAACATGTTACAGGGCTCATCCTGCCCTGTGCTCTCCCTCTCATGAATTAGTAATGCGTGTCCAGGAAAACATGGCGGAATCTTGCATAAATTTTAAACACATGGCACTGACATCATCAGCCCCCAGTGTAATGTGCCGTGCAAGAAAGCCCGGCGCCACCGCAAGAAGTCCCGTGCCACGGCGTCCTGAGGCTCGTTGGCACCTTCCTCATACATCTGTAACATGTATTCCAGGCTTTTCCTCTTTCCAGCTAACAGCTATCCAGTCTCGTTCCTCCATCCCAGTTTCTCCAGCTCCTGTTTCACCACTGATCCCACTATAGACTAATTAGTTCCCTACTTAAGAGGACCACCCCCCTGACCTCTAGTCTTTTAGCATTGTGGGGTTTTCTACCTGTCTCTATGCACCCTTCAACTTTGCGTCCATGGTCAGAAACTCGGTTTACCTGGCACGAAGCTCTGCAATTCCCAGTGACCTGCCTCCAAGCTCAGCGACTCTGGTTACCTGCCATTGTTTATATTCCTGTGTCCTGCCTCCCCCTACGTCCCTTAGCCTTGCTCGTCCCCCCCCTTAGCCTTGCTCGTTCCCCCCCTTAGCCTTGCTCGTTCCCCCCCTTAGCCTTGCTCGTTCCCCCCCTTAGCCTTGCTCGTTCCCCCCCTTAGCCTTGCTCGTTCCCCCCCTTAGCCTTGCTCGTTCCCCCCCTTAGCCTTGCTCGTTCCCCCCCTTAGCCTTGCTCGTTCCCCCCCCTTAGCCTTGCTCGTTCCCCCCCTTAGCCTTGCTCGTTCCCCCCCTTAGCCTTGCTCGTTCCCCCCCTTAGCCTTGCTCGTTCTCCCCCCTTAGCCTTGCTCGTTCTCCCCCTTAGCCTTGCTCGTTCTCCCCCCTTAGCCTTGCTCGTTCTCCCCCCTTAGCCTTGCTCGTTCTCCCCCCTTAGCCTTGCTCGTTCTCCCCCCTTAGCCTTGCTCGTTCTCCCCCCTTAGCCTTGCTCGTTCTCCCCCCTTAGCCTTGCTCGTTCTCCCCCCTTAGCCTTGCTCGTTCTCCCCCCTTAGCCTTGCTCGTTCTCCCCCCTTAGCCTTGCTCGTTCTCCCCCCTTAGCCTTGCTCGTTCTCATCCCTTTTAATTACTGCCTTGTCTGTTCTTGTTTCTTAATAAACTCCTGTTTACCAGTAATATCTAGTCTCGTATTTGCTTCACTTTGGGCTTAAACTCCCTGTGTATCCTGCCATGCGGTCGGTGGGATGTGCCACTGGAGAGGGGTGGGTGTGGCACTCCATGTAGCCTGACTGCTTTAAAGTGGTGAGGGTGCATACATAGTGTCAAGTCTAGTGGTCTGCAAATTGGACATTGTGTAATTAGTGGGGGGAAAACCAGCAAGTGCTCTTCCGGTTAAGTAAACTGGAGAAAATGGGCTGCTTGAGGTTCTCTAGGGTACATCACAACTTGAAGACTCTAAAGCTGTGCCCCCTTGGTTTTATGGAATATCCTGATTTTAAAATTGGTTATGGACTTTAGGCTTATCACAACCAGACACCAAACCTCAACTGTCCCCCCCCCCCCAATGCAAACGTGGCCTTAATCTCCTTCCTTGTCTTTGTGTGCACCTATTTAAACTTGTCCTGACAGGGGTTGGGTGTTTAGTTTGCTGGTGTCCCTGGGTTAGGATACATTGTTACCATGTTAATCATACTGGCCTGGGCCGTATTTGGGTATCTTGCTGCCCCACCACTAGGAATGCCAGATCGGCCATGTATCTCATGCAGTGTGAAAAGTGCTGCCCTGCAACATGTATAATTCATATGCTGCAGGTCACCTGTGATCCCTTACCTGCAGCATATGGATTATACATGTTGTGGGGTGGCATTTTCCATGCACTGTCCATTGGTATTGTGTACAGGAAAACATGGTGGATCTGGTAATCCCACCCACCACCTGCCTCAGTTTGTGGACTTGAAATTCAGGCACATATTCAGGAATATTTTCTGGTGCAAATGATCTCAAACTATCAGGGTTATTCAGAGGTGAACATTCTAGGTCTAAATAACGGATTTGGAAAGTGAGAAATGAGAGAATTTTTCTAGTTTGGCCATTTTGACCTATAATTTTTGCTTCTAATCATTCTCGTGTTTCTTAGATCTGCTGAGTGGTTGCTGTGCAGCTGTTATACATCCAGACACTCCAAATATATGGGTACCCCTAAACAGACACGTGTGCACCCCTTTAGAATGATATTCTTTGTTGTCCAAAGGTATTGCCATAGACTTTAACTGGATAAATGGAGACTCGTAACCACAAGACTTAAAACCAAACACCTGTAAAGGGCTTTATGGCGGTCACTGTAACGGGGCATCTGAAATAAACCAGTCTGGAGATGTCTCAAACCCTTTCGGTTTCTTTCAGATATTGGTGCGGTGAAGGTGACTGTGAATACCCCAAGTGTGCTTGTGACGAGAGGTGGAAGCGCCCTGCTGCCATGTTACTTTCGTACAACTGCTGCGTTAAACCGCCTGAACATTATCTGGACAGTATCCCCACTGATGGACCCTCTTAGCCCCCTGCAGGTGTGTATCTAGACCGATAGGTTTTTGGTTGACTCCTGGTGATGGTTAATTGAGCAAATGCAAGTGAAATGGATTGGACTGATGCACACCAAAATGATCTTCATCTGCAGGCCCATAAAGACCTTCATCCTCAATGGGTGGCTTTTCCTCTTTAGCATTATGCATGCACATGATCAAATATAAGATGTGTAGGTGAAAAATCCACATCTAAAAAGGTCCTTAAGTGGAATCGACACCTTCCGTAGAAAGTGCCAGTATATGAATAAGGGCATGTAATTTTTAAGCAGTCAATATATTGATTTATATCATTCACCCTCCCACCCAATGCAAAGGTCATCTCCTACGAGCAAGGCCAGATTGTAGACAGCCTGAGTGACTACCTGGGCCGGGTCAGGTTTGCCTTCCATCCAACCAAAGATGCCAGTATAATCATCAATCAAACCAGGAGTTCCGACACTGGGACATACCAATGCACCGTGATCAACCCCCCAGATGGGGCAACACCCAACATCGGTCTCATTGGGCTGACTGTGCTTGGTAAGTGTTGGCTAATTGTGATCATTGATTAGTTCTAGTAATTTAAATTCTCTTTAAGGATCTAAACGTCTCTAACAATTTGTTGGAAAACCAGATGTTTCCACCAGGTCTATTCATTAAAGGCGGAACGCGGGAGAATTGGCAGAAGTAAACTCTAGGTCAAAATACTCAGAGAAATTCTCCCATTTATCTCGCTTTCCAAATCAGCTATTTGATCTAGATTGTTCTCTTCTCCTGCCAATTCTCCCGAGCTTCACCTTTAGTGAATAGACCTGCAAGTTTCTCCATATGAATCAAGAGGAACTGGAAACATGACTTGATATTTGTATTGCCTAAGCAATTAACAGGACACGAGACTGGTGAGTGTAAAGGGTAAAAACTTTATTGAACTGTTAGATGGTAGGCAAATACATGAGAACCCTAAGGACATTCTTGAAACCAGATTATCACAGAAACCAACACACATGTAAATCCAAATCAATTTATTAATCAATGCAAATGTCTCTATCGCAGCAACCTGAAACATCACGGTATACACATGTGACAATCTAGAATATAACACCTGAACCCTTTCACTGCTGAGGACATGTGGGAAACGTCCTCATTGACTCCTAAGGAAACATCAGGGTTCAAAGGAACCCCCTATATCTCCCGACTGTTGGCAGCTAGCAGGGTCAGGTTTGGTATCATTAGAAAGGCCAGAGCATGGCCTTTCCAAGGATACCAAACATGACCATAGTTATATAGGCTGAAAAAAAAGACATGTGTCCATCGGGTTCAGCCTCTCCCACATAACCTACTGCTGTTGATCCAAAAGAAGGCAAAAAACCCAGTCTGAAATGCTTGCCAATATGCAACAAACTGGGGAAAAATTCCTTCTTGACCCCAGAATGGCAGTCAGATTTCTCCTTGGATCAAGAAGCTTTTACCCACATATTAAATATTATAACCCTTAATAACCATGTTTAAAGTAAAGAAAAAAAATAACTTTTTTAAAAAAAATTTAATACGTGAAATGGCTCAGCAGGGAAGGGGTTAAGGAACTTTACAATTAAACCATTAAGCTTTAATTGCAAATACTGAGTATGAGAGTAATGAGACACACATGGATGACATTAAAGCATTGGCTAAAAATAACCTTGGTGCAAATAGTCGATTAACCCTTTGAGCTGCAAATGTAAACGCTGCCTCTAGCTCTGAGTGATGATGAGACGCACAGATGGCATTAAACAATAAGTGACAAAAGAATCCTGCTACAAATTTGTTAAGAGATAAACACTAGACACTAATTATTAGGATAACGATATACGCTTGTAACGGACAGCGATTTAGTAAATTATTAATACTGGATAATATCAAAAAACTAAAGGGTTAGTGGTTAAATTAAACACTAATACAAAAGCTAAATGGTCAATTAAGGCTAGGGTCAGACGAACGCATTTTTCACGTGCGTTTAGCGGCACGAAATCACGGCCGTGCTAGCAGCAAATGACGTCCAATGCCGGGGAACATACGACGAACTGCCGCATGACAGTTCGTCCGTGCAGCGCAAGTGGCCAGGCCAACGAACGCATTTTTTCGAGAACGTCAAACCGCTACTACTGACGTACAGAGTGCGCTGCGGCCGCATAGCGGCGTGATTGGGGGACGTCAGACGCTGCACACGTCCGGCCAACATAACGTCCAGACGCAAAAGGGTTTTATTCCGTACAAAATCACGGACGAAAATGCGCATCGTATGACCGCTATCGCGCATTCCGTGAAAAAATACGTCCATTCGTTCGAACGCACTTTTTCACGGACAACGTGAAAAATGCGTTCGTCTGACCCTAGCCTTAGACATTACCGTGGAAAAGCTTCATCGATCTGGATAGAAGGCTGATTTGGGGCCGCATTTTCAAGAGACCTGGGACCTCTGAAGCTTCCTTCGCTCCCCTAATAGAAAATCCTTTGCCTTTTATATCATTCCAAACAGGAGTTCAGACTATGAGATTTTGCTGGCCAGGCAATCCCATGTAGAATGAATATTCTTATGCTTGGAAGTTATAAATTGTCTTGCAATCAGATAAAGGTACAATCATCTGGTTTCCATGGCTTCATAGTCATATTGTTGGCGCCGTGGCATCTTGGACTCACCGCCTTCTCAGAGACACTAAACTAGATTAACCCTTCGATCTTGAGAATCCGTCGTTAATATCTGATCATTGCTACATATTGAGCTTATAAATTGTATTATAACACTATGTTGTTGAACTTTACTAAATCACCTGGTTCTGCGACTCACCTTGCAGCACAGAGGCTTATTGGGTTATTTTGACGGGGGTGACAGTATGGGTTTTATCCTTTGTAGTTCCACCATCAGCTCCGCAATGTTCCAGTGAGGGTCAGCGCCAAGAAGGTGGGAGTATTCGTCTACACTGCTCTGCGGAAGAAGGGGTTCCTGCACCCAGGTTCACTTGGGGAAAAATACCCCCTGACAACCACGTGTTGGTCACCCACCAAGAAGGTGAGCGTACAATAATCACATGTCTTTTAATGAATCCCAGATAATGACATTAGAAAATAGCCAACAGTTCAATCATTCCCTGACATGAGGTGTGAAAAGTCATAACTGCCGCCATTACACAGTGATCTAGAGCAGGGCTCAAATTTTCAAGTCCCAAGCTACTAGCCAGGCCTTAAGAGTTACTCGCCACTAGTTGCCCCACTTAACCCCTTATCCTGCCCTGCCTCTGCATGCCCACTCGCCAAATGCGAGCAGGCGAGTGGAAATTTTGAGGCCTGATCTAGAGCAAGCATGTTTGTGGTTACACAGCATGACGGTAAGGTTGAGGCCTCACTAAATGTCGCAATGTGATCAATGTCTTCTCTATTCATTTAACCAGATTATCATGGCTATGTCCTGCTCACCAATGTCACGTCATCAACATCTGGTCTGTATCGCTGCACCGTCACTAACCAACTGGGATCGCAATCTTGCGCCATAGAGCTCCACGTGGACGTTGGTAGGCTCCATTAATAATTCGTTACACGCGCTGTGCAAGAAAACCACCGCAGATGCGATGATCAGGTGGCCATACACATTCTGATGTTACAATGTGTGAGATGCCCAGACCTCAAAAGGTGAATCCACTAAAAAGGTGACACTCAGGAGAATTGGCAGAGGAGAACAATCTAGACCAAATAGCCAATTTGGAAAGCGATAAATGGGAGAATTTTGACCTAGAATTTTCACTTCTCCAGTCATTCTGAGTTTCACCTTTTAGTGAATAGACCTGTAGGTCTTCTTGGTTGGTTTCCTAAGTGGTTTATCTTTCATTCCTCATGAGATGGATTCTTAAACATGATGCTTGGCAGCTCCCAAATGGAAAACTGTCAAACTACTGGTCTAGACTGGAGTCTCGCCAGCTTAAACAGGCCAGGTTTGCAGGATATGTGAAGCACTGTTTAGTGATTGCAGGATTCAGTCTGCATCCCCAAGGTAATCCTTAAAACCTGGCCTGTGAGTGGGGACCTGAGGACCAGGGTTGGGAACGATCCATCTCTAAATACTCCATGCAAGAACAAAGATTCCGTAAACCTGAATTAGTAGAGAACTCGGGAGAGCACTAAAGTGTTTTTTTTATATCAAATGTTTCAGCTGTCCTTGGAATTATGGGCATCGTCACTGGCATCACCATCACTATGGTCATGGGATTGGTGCTTTTGGCGCTCTTCGCCTTGGTGTTGTGCCTCCATCAGCAGAGCCGTGGGAAGTGGATTGAACAGAAGGAGGAGATGCATCATCAGATTAAGTAAGTGTACGGAACAGATCCTGTATGACGCAGGCATTCACATGACATAAAAGGTCCAACTTGCATCCAAATAGTCACCATCTGGTCAATCCAAACACCTGAGGAGCACCGTTCAGCTCCCACAGCAGCGTTGCGCCAGTCAGGGTTTACTTGATCTATTCAAAGCACCGAAACGGAGTACAGGTTCGGTGCCTTGTTTTGCAGCATTTCGGTGGTTCCATTTTGCTGAAAATACAGCAAATTCACTATTTAGCGAATGGTCACTGTATTTCTCCAAAATTGGAGACGCTTAAGCAGCAGGTATCAGATGTCAATGAAATGGGCCAATTAGGCGGTTAATACCACAGAAGATTTAATTATTCCTAATAATTTAACCCCATAAAGAGGCTTTGACCCAGCTTTCCATAAACTAGCCTCTAGTCTAAGACTATCCAGGACACAGTTTAAGATATGACCCTACAGACCTTCTTTAAAGCCATTGGTGGCTACATTAAAATCCACTTCCTGCGTGCGATTGCCTTTCACTTTCCCTCATTCCCTGGGTAATGATACCTTCCCGTTAAAATAGAATTCCCCCTGGTGCTGGTTTATTAAAAAAAAAAATCCAGTGACTGTTTGTCTTTTAATCCATGGATCTCTTCTACCTTGAACAGAAACCTTACTTTTGCAAGAAAAATAGGCAATATTGAAAAAGCAACCGCGTTCGTTCTGTTCCCAAACAGAGGAAAGAAATCAGAATCACAGGCCATGTTTATTTTGTAGAATTTTATTCTAAAGTGATAATTTAAATGCAAAAACAACCCAACCCCCCCCCCCCTTACACACAATTTCAGGCACGTACCTATTGGCTTTGACAAGCAGTGAGTTAAGAATTCAGATTATTGGATTTTTTTCCATTGCTCGGAGACGTCAGGATGAATTTGGCAAGACAGTAAACGTTTTGAGTGATGGATAAGACCCACTGTACAGCGCTGAGGAATTGATTGGCGCTTTATAAATACTTGTAACTAACATAAAATGTGACATTTACCTTTAAAACGGACGTCAAGTTGTTTGGGAAGGGGGGGTTCCCTTACAGATTAGATCCCACAAAAGTAATGTCATTTTTACCCACGTCCTTCCAGTGTACAATTAGCGCCTGTGTGTGTAATGTCCGTCTAAAAGACACCACGGCTGTGGATACGGGCAAAGCAAATCCTCTTAGTCCTTTGTGGCAGGAAAGCCACCAGTCTAAATCAATGTAGGCCAGTGATGGCAAACCTTGGCAGTCACAGCAAGGCTGGCTGAGCATCATAGGACATGTAGTTCAGAAACGTATGGGGTGCTAAAGTTAGACATCACCTTTGTAAAACTCAAACCATTCAGCAAATACGTAGTACTTTTTAATGACCAGAGATTTAACCCGTCTCGTGTTTCTTTCCATAGGATGGACACACTCTCTCCAGAATATCTAACGAAAACCTCCTCCACTGACCACGTCCCATTGAACAGGACCACTAAGCCACTGTGGGTGTTAAGTAGCCAGGCCGGCAAGCCTCCGACTCACGTCCTGTACGACATCAGACAGAGCCAGGCTTCTTTATCACCAGCCTACATGCCGGCCAGAAACCTAGAGCGAGACTTGGCCACCGAAAGCAGCAGCGACGACGACTACTACAGCACGCCCGAGCTGACACCGATCCACCCTACAAACTCAGGCTTCCTGGTCTAAACAGTCCCAGTGCGAAGGCACCAGATTCTTCGAATCCATTGTAAAACGCAAGGAAAACTTGGGCTTCAAGCCCGATTACTCTTCCTTCAATGGAGCGAAAAGCTGGTTAGACCAGGACGTGAAGTATATGGACAATAGCTGTAGGAAAAGTGCGGAGAGGATGTGGTAACAAAGCTCCGAAATAAAGGAAGTTTGCGGAAGAGCATTGTGATTCATTCTCATTCAGAAAGTGAAGAATGTGGAAAGCGGTAAATGCAGTGATTTGACTCATTCAGATGCACTGGGTTCACATTTTACAGGAAGTTGAAGGACCCGGCCGGTTGAAGTTCTAGAAGGCTCAAAAACCTGGTTTCTGCTCTAAGTAATCCTGACATTGCTCAAGGTGCCTAGAGGAGTGTCAGCTATACCCGCCTGAAGAGACAAAACTACTGGCGGTGGCTGCACCTCTCTAGATGATGTCCTTGGCATTTCAGTACTGGCTGCACTTTTTGGGTGATTGAAATGGCACAGGTGAGCTGAGACCTGAGTGTTCCTGCTTGTTCTCAGGACCATCACAAATCTTGTTTTTGCTCATGTAAAAATCAGTCACACCCCCTGCTCTCAGGCAGCCCTGAGCTGTTAGGGTTGTATTTATTTTTTGCATGAAGGGGGCTGCATGCTAAGTAGGTTTGCCTTGTCGTTGACAGGTTGGTTTATGCTTTAATGGCCATCTATATAAAGTAATATCATTCACACTTGGAGGTTAACACTTTGGTACATTTTAGACATAAAGTGGGGCTCAATGCCGCCCAAGGTGAGGAAGAGAACAGGACTGATTTTTATGCGTTTTACCCATTTTCTATATTGTGCAGCCAGGTCTGAACCACTTTCCTTTCTGCCCACAAATGGGGATAGTGTAATGCAGAGTATCTATAGACCTAACACAGAAGGCTGCACGTTGCCATCCGGTCGGCCCCCCCGTTCAGTCAGATCGTGAGTGACAGCTAAAACAGTGCACTGAGTTACAGCCAGAGCAGCACACTGAGAGGGCAGGGGGCTGAATTAAGCGCATTATACACCGGTGCCTCACTGCTGAATTATGGAAGGAAGTAGGGCTGAGCCATATCCTTGATTTAATCTAGGGCAGGGGTCAGCAACCTTGGCTCCCTGATGTTTTGGGAACTACAGTTAAAGTGGCTCAGTCAGCCTAATGGGTGATTGAGCAGCATGGGAGATGTAGTTCCCAAAACATCAGGGAGCCAAGGTTGCTGACCCCTGCTCTAGGTCAACTGCAACTTTACTCGTGATAAGCGAGTGCTCTAGATTAGTTAATTCAGTGACCCTCCAGCAGATGCCCAAAGTACATGTCCGCTCTGTCATTTAACAAGTCCACATCCCTTTATTTTTCCAAGAGTAAAATTGCAGTAGACCTCAACCACAGACAAATCGAGGCTCAGCCCAGCTCTACAAGCAAGGGTTGTGTGTGAAAACATACCATGAGGGACCATCCACTATGGAGAACAAGCAATTCCACACCATGCTGAGGGCTACGTCCTGCTTCCCAGACCAGTCACGTGACACATAATTACCATATCATCTGAGAGGTATTTAAATGGCATTACTTTAATATGCCTCGAGGCGGTGCGAGCCGTTAAACCGCATCATAAAAAAAATACACAAGGAAACCTGTAAGTGAAAATAAAAAGGTAATGTATTTACCCAGGAAAGTCATTCCACATGACCATCAATAGTCTGTGAACCAGGGAAGACCTGAAAACCAGCCCTATCGCTGCAGGTTTCCATTACAATGTGACATTGGCTCCAAACAGGGGCAGACACCGGTAGCTGAAGAGGCATGGTTTAGCGGGCAGGGCCATGTTGGCCTTCTGGGTACAAGGTAGTAAACAGGGAGAAAATGATGAAGTTCCTGTACATAGGGTGGGACTGAAACTAAAATATGCATTCATCATAGAGAGGGACAGTCACATCAACACGTATAAAATGAAAAAAAACAAATATACACTTTCTACAAATCCATTGAAAAAGGACCAAAACATCACCTTCCTGAATGGAGGAGGAGGATGGTGTCGCCCTCCAACAGCTTCAAGGGGAAAACGAGAGACTCTTCTTGGCTTATTGCTGACGAGGATTATTTACACTTTTCATAGAAACGCGGGTCAGTAGCAGAGTCTCTGGGTATCAAAAATACAGAGGACAGGAGGGGAGCACAAAATTGGGAAAGATCACATGAAGAGCCAGGAATATAGCTTGGTCCTTTCGCTGTAAGTGCCGTGTGATCAAGCAGACTCCCTCCGCTTGCAGGATCCGGGTCTCCGCTCATCGGCTGTCGTTCTTGATGATGATTTCTACTCCGTGATGGCGCAGCTGGGCACGCAGGAGGAGGTTCTTGTTCTTCAGATCTTCCACCTAGTGAAAAGTGGCCAAAATAAGGGCGGGGGGGCGCGTTAAAAAAACAAAAACACACATTGTATCTGCAAGCGCTTTATATTTTCCCAGTATTCATTAAATTAGGCTGGGGTCAGACGAACGCAGTGCGAACGTGCGTTGAGCCGCACTTTGACATCCAATGACGGCCAATATACGAAGTACAGCTGCACGAAAGTTCGGCCAAACACCACAAGCGGCAAACGAACGCATTTTTTCGAGAACGTGGAACCGCTAGTACTGACGCACAGCGTGCGGCGTGTGTGCGTGATTAGGAGACGTCAGACGCTGCACATGTCCGGCCAACATCACGTCCATTTGTTTTTTTATAGCTCCGTCAAAAAATATAGCCGACATTGTGCATCGTATGACCGCTATCACGTCTTCCGTGAAAAAATGCGTTCGGACCGTTCAACGCACTTTTTCATGGTAGACGTGAAAAATGCGTTAGTCTGACCCGAGCCTTAACGGTTACAGATCTTAGCCGTGTACAGTGTCAAGTGTCAGAATGGATTTCCAGTTAATTAAGGACACGGCTTTTAGTATGTGAAGCGACTGTGTACCACACAGTATCATTGAGAAATGGCTTTTAAACCGAAAAATCCCCGAAAGTCACTGAATTTAATGCACTCCTCGCCTCGCACACTGGATACTTAATATAAAGAACGGTCAGTTATTACGCCATTGAGTAGGACAAGGGCTGGCAACCTTGGGTCTCCAGCTGTTTTGGAAGTACATCTCCCAAGATGCTGAGCATCATAGGAAATGTAGTTCCAAAAGATCTGGAGGGCAAAGGTTGCTGAGCCCGGAAGTTGGGGGGACCCATCAACTCCAATGAAAGAGCGACAAATACCAATAAGAACAGGGCACACAAAAAAAAAAACTTTCAAGGATTATCCATTCAAGTGACGCATCCTTTATCAATGCAGTTGGCCCCAGAAAATGACCATGTGATCACATGGTGCCGACAGATTTACTCCCAGCACAATGTCCCTTGAATCCAGTCTGGAACTACATTTCCCATGAGGCTAAGCAAAGCTAGCAAGTGGCTGATCATCATAGGAGATGTAGTTCTAAGACATCTGGAAGGATACAGTTGCTGATCCCGGACCTAAAAAAGGTAGCGATGCAACTACTTTTAAGTTTGCAACCCTTTGCACAAAAAAGTCTAGTAGAATGGGATCAAATGTAGTGAATTCATGCATCAAAGTATACAAAAATGCTGGGGTGCACCATGGACATCACAGGAGGGAACCAAACAAATAAAATAGCAGCGAAGTTACGGCTCTAGGCCTTTACCATGCATCACGATTATGGTCTAGAGCTGATACGTCACTGCCGTTGTATTTGTTTTGGTCCCCTTGTGCGGTTAATAAAAGTTCCCTGCTGTGATGTCCATGGATGTGGGACTGAGGAGTCTCTGGTGGAGCACCCAGGCAATCACCTGACAGCAGTATGTCCCCCACCCTTGTAGCCGTGCCTTCTTCCTGCAGCTTTAATTCATGCATCAGAGACGGTTTAGGGTGGATACGGTGGGTGTTACTGGTAGTATTTGCAACCCACAATTTCCCTTAAAACATGCAGTTACGGCTCTAGGCCTTTATCATGCATCACGATTATGGTCTAGAGCTGATACGTCACTGCCGTTGTATTTGTTTTGGTCCCCTTGTGCGGTTAATAAAAGTTCCCTGCTGTGATGTCCATGGATGTGGGACTGAGGAGTCTCTGGTGGAGCACCCAGGCAATCACCTGACAGCAGTACGTTCCCCACCCTTGTAGCCGTGCCTTCTTCCTGCAGCTTTAATTCATGCATCAGAGACGGTTTAGGGTGGATACGGTGGGTGTTACTGGTAGTATTTGCAACCCACAATTTCCCTTAAAACATGCAGCCATTTTTTAAATCCACCATGCCGCAGCACATAAACATGCCATGGCTTGCTGCCAACTCCTCAAAAAGCCCCAGGTACATCAAGACAGGAACCCAGTGACATCAAAAACCATTGCTGGATCCAGGTTATGGACTTACCTGCTGCCGGAGTACCTCATTGTCCAACTGCAGTTGGTCCAGATTCTGTAATTCCTCGGACAGGCGCAGGTTGCCTTGGCGCAGCTCTTGGATGTAATCGCACGCTTTGGACAGGATGCCGCCTTTACTCTGAGGTCAACACAAAACACGTTACGTTGAGGGAATTTTTTTTATGTTTTTCTTTGACACAGCTTGATTAAACAAGATGTAGAAACCGGTGCGGTTAGAGACAAAGACAAGGGGATTGAGATCAGGTTACAAGGTTTTGTTCAAAGAACTGAAGGAGCAGCAGCTGCACCGCATTCAGTCGAAACATGGAAACCCACCATTCCTCACTCATCAAAAAGTACAACGCGTCTTTTCTCTTTTCTACATATTTAGAGATTGTAAGTTTCCCCAGGAATAGGGCCATCAATTACTCCTGTATCTGTACCTTTTGTACAGCGCTGCAGAATGTGTTGGGCAGCTCGTCGGGTACCCTGAAAAGTGAAGGTATCTCCCGACATTAGTTTTAGGATGGATGGTGCAAATCAGTCATGTCTGACCCACAGCATATCGCTTTGTACTTGCGCTCAAAACACATTGCACTTTACTTTGAGGTTTATTGCTGTGGAGCTCTGCGATACGCTCATACACACTGCACATTATGGTCACAGAGCTCCACAGCAATAAACCTCACAGTAATGTGTGGTGTGTATGAGCAGATCACCGCTCACAACAATAAAACTCATGCTCATACACACCACACATTACTGAGTTTTATTGCTGTGGCGCTCTGATACAGTAATGTGCAGTGTGTATGAGCATATTACAGAGCTCTGCAGCAATAAACCCCACAGCAATGTGCGGTGTGTATGTGCGTATCAGAGTTACATAGCAATAAAACCCACCCTCATACACACCGTACATAACTCTGTGATACAGTTACAAGTATTTATAAAGCGCCAGCAAATTCCTTAGTGCTGTACAATGGGAGAGAGAACAAATATACATCCGTTGCACACAGAACAGAAGGGAGGACCCGTACGCTTATACACATTGCAAATTACTGAGTTTTATTGCCGTGGAGCTCTGTAATGCACTCACGCTCCCAGTAATGTGCTGTGTGTATATCAGAGCTCCACAGCAATAAAACTCACAGTAATGTACGGTGTGTGTATGAGCGTGAGTTTTATTGCTGTGGAACTCTGATACGCTCATACACACCGCACATTAACGTGAGGTTTATTGCTGTGCAGCTCTGTGATATGCTCATACACTGCACATTATTGTGAGGTTTAGTGCCATGGAGCTCTGTGATACAGTAATGTGCGGTGTGTATGAGCGTATCACAGAGCTCCATGGCACTAAACCTCACAATAATGTGCAGTGTATGAGCATATCACAGAGCTGCACAGCAATAAACCTCACAGTAATGTGCGGTGTGTGTGAGATGTGCGTATCACAGCAATAAAACTCACGTTCACACACAGTGCTCATTACTGTGGTTTATTGCTGTGGAGCTCTGATACGCTCATACACACCGCACATTACTGTATCAGAGCTCCACAGCAATAAACCACAGTAATGAGCACTGTGTGTGAACGTGAGTTTTATTGCTGTGATACGCACATCACACACACACACACACACACACCGCACATTACTGTGAGGTTTATTGCTGTGGAGCTCTGTGGTACGCACATACACACCACACAATACTGCATCAGAGCTCCACAGCAATAAACTCCACAGCAATGTGCGGTGTGTATGTGCGTACCAGAGTTCCACAGCAATAAAACCCACGCTCATACACACCGTACATTACTCTGTGATACAGTTACAAGTATTATTTATGAAGCGCCAGCAAATACCTTAGTGCTGTACAATGGAGAATAATAAATATACATCCATTACACACACAGAATAGAAGGAGGAAGGACCCATACGCTTATACACATTGCACTTTACTGTGAATTTTATTGTCGTGGAGCTCTGTGATACACTCAAACACACCGCACATTAATGTGAGGTTTATCGCTATGGAGCTCTGTAATGCGCTCCTAAACACAGCACATTACTGTGAGTGTATCACAGAGCTCCACAGCAATAAAACTCACAGTAATGTGCAGTGTGTGTAATGAGCTTGAGTTTTATTGCTGTGGAACTCTGATACAGTAATGTGCGGTGTGTATGAACGTATCACAGACCTCCATGGCAATAAACCTCAAGTAATGTGTGGTGTGTATGTGCGTATCAGAGTTCCACAGCAATAAAACTCATGATCCTACACAGCGCACATTACTGTGAGGCTCTATGATACAGTAATGTGCGGTGTGTATGAGCATACCATAGAGCTCCATGGAAATAAACCTCACAGTAATGTGTAGTGTGTATGAGCGCGGGTTTTATTGCTGTGGAGCTCTGTGATACGCTCATACACACTGCACATTACTATATCAGAGCTCCACAGCAATAAAACTCTCGCTTATACACACTGCCATGGAGCTCTGTGATACGCACAGAGCTCCATGGCAATAAACCTCAAAGTAATGTGCGGTGTGTATGAGCGTATCACAGAGCTCCACAGCACCCAGAGCCCATACCCCTGGGACCAGGGCCCATACCCCTGGGACCAGGGCCCATACCCCTGGGACCAGGGCCCATACCCCTGGGACCAGGGCCCATACCCCTGGGACCAGACTCAGGGCCCAGACCCCAAAGGCCCAGAGCACAGACCCCAGGGCCCAGACCCCAAGGCCATCATATACAGCCCGTTTTTGTGAGATTTATTGCTGTGGATTCTGTGATACGTTCATACACACTGCACATTACTGGGAGTTTTATTGCTGTGGATACTGTGATACGCTAATACACACTGCACATTACTGGGAGTTTTATTGCTGTGGTGCTATGTTATGTCCTTTATTTTTTGAAGGGGGAGAAAAGCTGTTAGAGGTTGAGGGATGAGGTTGAGGGTTGCTGTGGAACTCTGAGGTTTATTGCCATGGAGCTCTGTGATACAGTAATGTGTGGTGTTTATGAACGTATCAGAGCTCCATGGCAATAAAACTCACAGTAATGTGCGATGTGTACAAGCGTATGGGTCATCCCTCCCTCCTATTCTGTGTGTGTAACGGATGTATATTATTTTGTCTCTCCATTGACCAGCACTAAGGAATTTGCTGGCGTTTTATAAATACTTGTAACTGTATCACAGAGTAATGTACGTTGTGTATGAGCGTGGGTTTTATGGCTGTGAAACTCTGATACGCACATACACTGTACATTACTGTGGGGCTCTAATACAGTAATGTGTGATGTGTATGAGTGTATTACAGAGCTCCACAGCAATAAACCTCACAGTAATGTGATGTGTGTGAGATTATCACAGCTCCACAGCAATAAACCTCACAGTAATGTGATGTGTGTGAGATTATCACAGCTCCACAGCAATAAACCCCACAGTAATGTGCAGTATGTATGAGCCAATCAGCTCCACAACAATAAAATACAGTAATGTGCATGAGTTTTATTGCTGTGGAGCGCTGTGATACAGTAATGTGCAGTGTGTATGAGCGTATCACAGACTCCAAGGCTTTTCATGCCAGGGTGAAGAAAACTGGAGGGAGTGATCCAACAGACTCATGCAACGACAATCGTGCTCGGTGTGTCCCTTTAAACTGCACAAATTAAGTGTGATCCATCCACATGCACAGCAATATGACACACTGCATGACCCAGCATGATGTGTTTACTCGCATAGTAATGTTATGATTTTGCCCTCGAGCACTCAGACTATGTCAGAGATTTAAAGCTCCAGTAGGCCGCACGTACCTGTCCAGATTTTGTACTTTCCATCGAGCAGTCAGGGATAATTTTTGACAGCTGCACGATCCAGTTATTAATTTTGTCCCTACGCCGACGTTCCACTGAAAGGCAGAGAGAGAAAATTATAAATGGATCCCGTAAAAGAGGGATTTAGTCATCCAGACCCGGGCACCAGGAAACGGACGCATCAGTGTAACAGTAAATACATGGCATATGCAGATTAAAAGATGGGGGGGGGGGGGGGGGGGGGGTCAGATGGCACAGGTCAACAAAAAAGTAGCTTATGGTCTGCAGAGTTTCAGCTATAAGCAATTTAAAAGCCACTAATCCTATATAGTTGATCCAGCGGGATCAAAGGACTATTGCAGGGAGACACGATTCCTGCAGAAAGATCCACATCAAAACGAGTCAGGTGGACACAGATCTCCCACGCTTCGGTATGAAGGCCTTGGCCACTTAGTGTGCAGAGAAGGGACCTCTTACATGTGGCACGATCTAATTCTACATTTAACCAAGATCGCATCCAAAACCACAGGCAGTGATCTACAGGGCAGTGATCTACAGGGCAGGATAGGTTAACGGTGACTTTGAAGAGTTTTAAAAGAACACAGCCGCGTACCTTCATTATGCTGCGCGCGCCTCTTCTCATCTCTGGTAGTGCGGGGGCCGTCAGACTTCCTGAAATGAAATGGGGAGATAAAGATTGACATGGTGCAGCTCATCCGACAACTTCTGTGTCAGTTTTTGCTTAAAATGTTGCCATTCATTTAATGAAGTAAGATCTTCACGGGGCCGTAATTCCCACAAAGCAGGAGGAAACACAGAAAACCGATGTGTACCTTGTTACGTTTGCGAGAGGTGACCTTCCGGTTGCTACGCGACTACATTGCACACAATCGTATATATACATTGTACATGGAACAGATTAGGAACGGGTGAGGATACTCACGGTGAATAGGGATGAGTCCTTGGAGCGATAGACCTTTGTGACCCTCCCTGCAGAACTTCTTGTGATGACATCATCACAAAGAACTGACCTGTCACCACACAGAAAAATTAAAAAGACAAGTTATCAAGAGCGTGCGAGGACGGGAGCGATGACGTATCTGGGGATTAAACTCCCATCTCGATTAGATACGTTTTTTGGAGAGAACTTCCCACCCCTGTGGAAAGTCATAGCAGATGACCTTCTTAAATGGTCTAAATTGAATATCTCTTTGTTTGGGAAGATTAGTATCTTGAAGATGAACGTACTTCCGCGCCTCCTGTACCTCTTCCAGACTATCCCGGTGCGTGTACCGGCCTCCTTCTTTGCCACTCTCAAGACAGCTTTCTTGAGGTTCGTGTGGTGTGCCTCCCGACCACGTGTCAGATGGAGTATCTTAATTCGACCAAAAATAGGAGGAGTGGCGATAGACATGCACAAATACTATGTTGCAGCGCATCTACGGCGCATTATTGAATGGTCCATGGGGGGCAGAAGGGCGTTGTGGTTGGATGTGGAAGACACACTGACCAAGGTACGGTTATGGTCTCTGCCGTGGATCGCAAGAATAGATAGGCCCCGCGAGGTGACGGCACACACACTGATTGCAGCTACACTGCAGGTGTGGGACACAGCCACATCTACGCATAACCTATCCACGTTCCCGTCACCCTTGATCCCACTAGCTGATAACCCGACGTTCAGGACGA
Organism: Leptobrachium leishanense; assembly: GCA_009667805.1. Classification (NCBI taxonomy): domain Eukaryota; kingdom Metazoa; phylum Chordata; class Amphibia; order Anura; family Megophryidae; genus Leptobrachium; species Leptobrachium leishanense. The sequence goes on from CM019075.1 coordinate 15,904,823, forward strand.
CATTAACTCGATCTTTTACTGCCAGACTGCCGACGCCAAGGCGACCACGGGCACATGCCTGTATACTGGATGCGACATTTATATCGCCCTGGAGCCGGATCCCGGGGGCCCCACCTCCGACATTTCTGGAGAGATTTAACTTCGCACAGATACTGCACTACCTCCACTCATTGCCGGGGAGACACCGCCTTCTACGGGACCTCACACCTTTTGAGAAACTCTGCGTCTCTTCTACAGCACTATGCCATGCTATCTCCGCCCTTTACACGATGCTGATTAGCCCATCTTCCCCGGATCCGCCACCTTTCGAGGCACGCTGGGAAAAAATCTTGCAGGAAGATATTGATGAGGAGAGCTGGACTAAAACGTATGAACTGATCCATAGAGGATCGCAGCAGACACGCCTCCAGGAGCAAGCATACAAAATTGTATCCTTCTGGTACTGCACCCCGGTGCTTCGGTTCTGGATGGGGCTCAGCATCACCACACAATGCTGGCGATGCGACGAGGAGATCGGGGACTACCTGCATATGTGGTGGTCGTGCGGGGTGCTGCGCTCATTCTGGACTCAGGTACAGGCAGTCATTAGGAAGGTGACGGAGGAGGATCTACCACTCACGGCACAGATCTTTCTGTTACTGCAAATTCCCTTGCCCTCTAGTAGTCTGCGGCACTCGGTTTTGCTCCCCCTATTGTTCACGGCGCGATCCCTTATCGCACTTCACTGGGCAAATGGAGTTCGACCACACTGTGCAGACTGGTTTGGTCGGATAGAAGAACTAAGAACACATGAGAGTCTACTAGCCTCGGCAGGAGGACGGATGCAGGCTCACCTGAGGAAGTGGTTCTACTGGGAGGGATTCCTGTCCTCACAGGAAGGTCGCGCCCTGAGAGCGTGATAAGACTGTGTTTGAGACGAATACTTTGTGGGGTCGTGGGTCCCTCCCCTTCCTCGGTCACCCCCGGATATCTCCCCCCCCCCTTTTTATTTTTTTTTCTTCTCTTCACCTTCACTCTTTCTCTTCGCCTCTTTCCCCCTCCCCTCTTTCTTCCTCTCTTTCTCTTCGCCTCTTTCCCCCTCCCCTCTTTCTTCCTCTTTCTCTTCGCCTCTTTCCCCCTCCCCTCTTTCTTCCTCTCTTTCTCTTCGCCTCTTTCCCCCTCCCCTCCCCTCTTTCTTCCTCTCTTTCTCTTCGCCTCTTTCCCCCTCCCCTCTCTTCTTTCTTCCTCTCTTTTGGTACCTTTACTCAACTTCCCCGTGTGAGGCTCAGGCCTGGGAATTACAGACGATTCAGATAGATATAAGTGGGGAGCATAATTTCCTCACTTTGTGTTTTTTTTTGTTGCTCTTCTCTGCGTTTTTTAATTTTTAGGCATTAAAGCTTGCAGACTAGTCGAGCTTGCAGAATGCCAATTTTTGGACCTTTTTTAATTTTTATTTTCGTATTTTCTATCTCTAATTACTGGCCGCTGTTTTGAGCCCTCTGCTGCAAGAATGACAGCTTGTTATTTTTCTCTGTTCTTTCTGAATATTGCCTTAGCACAGTACTATATAACATGGATAAGTGTCATCTTTGTAACTTGTCATTGCCCAGTACTATATTTCTGTTTACAAAATTAATGTAATAATCTTATCTGTACAAAGTCATATGCTTTATTGAATAAAAAAAAAAAAAAAAAAAAAAGAACGTGCGAGGGTGAATATTCAGCACGTATCCACACTTCCGTGAGTAAGACCTGTCTTACCTGTACCCGTGGACCCGGCCTGTCCTAGGATAGCGTCGCTGTTCTGAGTGGTCACCACCGTGGCAGTACCTCCTGCTGCCACAGAGCCGCTGGCGTCCCCCACTGTCGTAGGGAAATAAGTATAGTGTGTCTCCGTACCGGAAGCGTCCGTTTCTCCCACATCTTCACTGGTGAAAGCACCTTGAATAACAGCCTGGAAAGAGATGTAACAGCATGGCTTATCCACACGCCGGCCTGGACTGCATCCACCTATTAAAATCAAAACGTTATCCGCCAAGGCTTCATGACATGGAAGCCTCACTCACCTGGGTCATGGACTGCGTGGCAGGGAATCCACTGATAGCACCTGTGCCCTCTGTTTGCCCATCGAGCTGGCCCTCGGCCACTTGTATTACCCGATACATCACCTGAAGAGGGAGAACACGCCATAAAAGCAAAAGTCAGGTGGGATTGCATCAGCCAGTACCTTCATCAATATACTAAAAACCTAAATATCTCCATGTAAGAAGGGCCTCCACAAATCCAGGGGCCACACGGGAAGCCACCGACTCCTAGAGGTTTACACGTGGCTCTAAAAATATGGATAAAAAAAAAAAAAAAAAAAAAATCCTGGAAGAGGAGTAAAAAGAAAATCAGACTCTGACATCTTCTTGGAGAAAACAAACCGCCTGGATGTTTGTTTCAAGACTTTAAGGTGAAGAACTCAATTATTGAGCAGAGATATTAACTTGCTGTTTTATTTTTTCCATTCCCTTTTCTAGATTTTTTTGTAGATGAGATATATATCTTTAATTAGAAATGAATAAAATCAGCCAACTAATCGATTAACCGGATTAAAAAAAAAGTGAGTTTGCAATGCCCCTTAACTTGCACACAAGGGGTTAAAAGAGACTGTATGACGTTCCATAGCCCCGTTAGGCAGAAGAGGGCTGCCTGGGGTGTTTAAAGAGACACATGTACTTACCAGACCCCCCCCCCCCCGCGCGTCTGATTACTTTATTGTTGTATTGTATTGTATTGCCTCGGTACAATGCAGAGGGACGAAAACCTCTTAAAAGTCTCCAGTCTGCCTCCTTGATGTTGCGTGTTCACGTGAGATCACGCAGGGCTAATGGCCTGGTAGCGCAACCTTCCATGGATTCCTATGGACTCCAGGAGGTGATACTCTCAACGCCAAGGAAGTGCTACCACCGCAAGTATCCCCAAGGGTAACGCTGTGTTACGGGGCAAGGTGCCAAGGTAGCGCCTGCCCCGTAACCAAACGCTAAAATGGGTTGCTTCACGGAAACCTACAGGTGCAGGTTTTCCGTGTTAGTGTCCTCATTTTAGCGTAAACATCGTAATAAGGCCATGAACTGGCCAAAATCGAATTATAAAAATAATTGTTCACTACATTGCAGCCATACTATTCAACCTCACCCTATTCCTCTCAGATCGCAAGCTCTTGAACAGAGTCTCAGGTAAAAATGGTTCTGTATGGGTAATTCAAAGAGAATCGAAAAGTCACCGCACATTCGGTGACTTGTTGTTCTCTTCAATTCGGTTTGTTTTGCCGATCCCATTTCGGTGACCCTGCGGTGTATTCAGCAAGCACCACAGGGTCCCCGAATTGCAGGGAAAAGCTGCCGCAATCCCGACGAAAACGAACCGCAAAACCCAGCGAATGCACGCCGATAACCTGCAAAAACATCTGGATTAACCCGCCGAAAAAACCCGAGCAGGAGCCGATCACACGCAGCGCAGCTGCCGGAAAAAGCCGACACAGCAGACGAATGGAGTGAATAAATTAGCAAAACAAACAGTTGGCTTGAATGTGTGAAAGTGAAACGCTGTTTGCAAAGAAACTGAGCGAAAATGTCTGAAATTTCCATATGAGGTCCAATGAATGATAATAAAAAGGGCTGTTACAGAAGGGAAAAAAAACAAAAAAAAACACACGGACTTTAAAAAAAAAAAAAAAAAATCTGAAAAATGCCTAAAATATCCAAAAAAAAATCTATAAATAAAGAGACTCGTTGCTGCAGAATTTTATAATGAACAGTTTATTAGATACTGAATTAAAACCGGAATATTTTTAACATTGAAGTCTATGGGATTCTCCTGAATTAACTTGCCGAATTAAATCACCGAATGGCAGGGCATTTCGGGAACCTTTCACTGCTGGTTTGTGTTCTCTGAATAGCCGAAGCAGTGCTTTTTCATGGGGATTTCACTGCCCTCCAACAGGCACCGAACAGGCACCGTATGTTCAGGCAATTCGCCAGGATTTGGCAAATTGCCTGCTCTCTGGATAGCCGAATGGCCAGGAAAGGTAACCGAACGCTGATTTTCAGCGGTTACCTTTCTCCAGCCATTCGGATCTCTTTGGATAACCCTGTGTGTGTGTCAGAATTTTTTGGTAATTATAAGGCCGGGATGCGTGAGAGTGGACGTTCCTTCTACTCTGGCCGCCTCGCTGAGTGCAGTTAGTGCGCTCAGCGCTGCAAGGGTCGATCCTCCTGTGGAGAATGGCACTTTGCAGCCCCAAACATGAGTCGTAGCGTGTCGACTTTCAGCATTGAACGCAGCACGCCCGCTTTAGCGTGTGCAATTCATGCGCGCCCTACAGCATGTGGCTGGCCCCAAAGTGTCACAACGCTGCGCCGGCCGCCGGGAGGCATGTCAGTACGGAAGCACATTGTGACTGGTCATCCATCCTCTAACACATGCGAGGCAATTGCCTTGGAAGGAATCATTCTCGTTCTTACGTTCTTCTCTTGGCTGTACATACAGTAAGTGAACCATAACATGGCAAACGAGGATTAAAACAGATGGTGGATCACGTTTGTTGAGTGCAGTAAATTCTGCACCGCTCTGACACATTGTGCCCAAGAATTAGGACTTCTTCAGGGAAAAGAATGGACATACAACACCATCACAGAAAGGGGAGAATAAAAAAAGAAAAAAAAAACGTTAAGTCAGGGATGCCCCAGAGACGTTGGTTGCCTACAATTCCCAGAATTCTTTGAATGCAATGAATGGCCAGAGAATCATGGGAGTTGCAGTTCAGAAACATCGGGGGGGGGGGGGGGGTCGCATTTGAAATCCCTGATTTAAATGGATACTTAGCGACGAATCTGGTGAGACCGTACCTGCGCCCCACCATTTTCAGTACGGAAGACGTATTTGACACTGGGATCAGAGAAGGTGGCTGCAGACTGGATGCTTGCGATGGCGACGCTTGTTGGATCTTCTCCGGTTGCTACAGCGCCTTATGGAAAAATGATAAGTCAATGGGAGGAAAATATACTAAAACCCATCTCCACCCTCAATTTAGAATACAGATAACGGATTAACTTGCATTTATACTGAGAGGTTTGCGCAGTGAAAAACCTCTTGAATCTTGGTGCTGTGTTCTGTGCTGATGTTTGCCTAGAAGGCCAGAGCTGGAGAGCAGCCCTGCAAGCAATTCCCCTGCTCTCTCTCAGCAAGCGAAACCTGATAGTGTGCCAGCCATAAAGATTATCAACATCACTCAGGAGGAGCTTCAGGATTGGGGCCGTAATCCCTAGAAGGACCATTTACACCAGGGGCAAGGCAGGCCCGTCCATGGTGCGGATGGTGCCATGGCTCCAGTCAACATTTTGCCAGGTGCAGCATTTTTGGGCTTTAACTAGGCACACAACACATTACTTTGAGTTTTATTGCTGTGGAGCTGATACGCTCACAGTAATGTGCAGTGTGTGAGTATTATGGCTGTGGAGCTCTGTGATATACACACACCGCACATTACTGTGAGCGTATCAGAGCTCCACAATGACAAAAACTGATATGCTCACAGTAATGTGCGGTGTGTAGGAGTTTTATTGCTGTGGAGCTCTGTGAAACGCTCATACACAGCACCTGTTTTTTTTTTGGGGGGGGGGCAGCATTTCATCCTTTGACCCAGGCAGCACAGTGTCTTGGGCTGACCCTGACTAGGGGACAACAACCTCCATATGGTTTGGAATGATTCCCCTGAAACTCAGCCAACCTAATGAGTGGCTAAGCATCATGGGAGATGTACTTCCAAAGCAACTGGAAGGCTGAGGTTGCTGACCCCTGACTTACACTCACGTGAAGTGTTGTACCTAGCAGTGACCGCCTGCGGCACCCATGGACCAGGAGAGAGAAGTGACGGCTTGTGCTTCGAGAGCAGATCAGTCTGAAAAGGTTCTCTTCCGTTCCTGCAAAGCTCGGTTGTATTTGAGCATCACAAGCAGGCTGGATTAGGCGGGGGGGGGGGGCCGCTACCACTCACCTTCCTGTACCTGGATGCTTCCTTCTTCAATTTCTGCCACTTTCTGCTGTCTGCAACATTGAGAAAAGACACGAGCATTCTTTGAATTGTTTTTGTACCAGTTATCTAAATGGAACTATGCTCAGATGAGAAACACAACAAACCAGTGTCTATTTACAAACAAAGGAAATGTGTCCCTCCCACTCGCCTACCGGCGGGCACAGGCGCTTATTACTTATTCGCAAAATAACGCTTGTGATGATACATCTGAACTTAAAAGGGACACTACCACGTACATAAACTAACTCGGTCACTTGTGCATTACACGCAAGATATCAGCAACGTAAACACAATAAGGACATGTCATAGTTCGGCGGAAGTTCCCTTTAAAACCCATCTGTGCTGCTTTCTATAGAGACACAGCCGTCAAGGTCAGGTGAAGTAAATGTGACCAAGAAATTCAGATATGGAAAGATGTAATTCTATGGGGAGGAGAACGAGTGAACAGAACATGAAATAATGATTAGAATAGCATTCGTTACAAAGTCTCATTCTGTTGCTGGAATTCGTATCTTTTGTTTCAAGTATTCTTATTCCAACGCTGCCTCCAGTTTGCACCTAGTGGCAGGTGCGCAAGGCGTCTTCCTACAACACTCGCACCCCACAAACTCACCCCTTCATTTCTCCTCGGTGTCAAACATCAGAAGGGATCCCTCGAACCGCCGGCTGGAAACCCCCAAAAAAAAAAAAAAAACACACAATGCTTGAATACTGCACACGTTCAAAGAACACAGAAAATGACAAAACCATACGGCATGCGGTTACCAAGCGGCAACTGCGTGTCGTTATCACATTTCAGAGGGTAATAAGGCGCGGTTATCACATTTCAGGGGGTAATATATGGCGCAGTTATCACATTTCAGGGGTAATAAGGCGCAGTTATCACATTTCAGAGGGTGATAAGGCGCAGTTATCACATTTCAGGGGGTAATAAGGCACGATTATCACATTTCAGGGGGTAAGGCGCGGTTATCACATTTCAGGGGGTAAGGCGCGGTTATCACATTTCAGGGGTAATAAGGCGCGGTTATCACATTTCAGGGGTAATAAGGCGCGGTTATCACATTTCAGGGGTAATAAGGCGCAGTTATCACATTTCAGGGGTAATAAGGCGCAGTTATCACATTTCAGGGGTAATAAGGCGCAGTTATCACATTTCAGGGGTAATAAGGCGCGGTTATCACATTTCAGGGGGTAATAAGGCGCGATTATCACATTTCAGGGGGTAATAAGGCACAGTTATCACATTTCAGGGGGTAATAAGGCGCGGTTATCACATTTCAGGGGGTAATAAGGCACAGTTATCACATTTCAGGGGGTAATAAGGCGCGGTTATCACATTTCAGGGGGTAATAAGGCACAGTTATCACATTTCAGGGGTAATCTATGGCGCAGTTATCACATTTCAGGGGTAATAAAAGGCACAGTTATTTATTTATAAAGGATTTTACCAGGAAGGATACATTGAGATTTCTCTCGTTTTCAAGTATGTCCTGGGTTCAAGAACATTGAAGTGTTACAGTTACAGAAATACAAAATATTAAAAAAAAAAAACACAAATACAGATTAAGAGAAAATAAATATAGTCACTGTGTTACATGTTTACAGGTGCATTCTGTATATAGTCACTGTGTTACATGTTTACAGGCGCATTCTGTAAATAGTCACTATGTTACATGTTTACAGGTGCATGCTGTATATGGTCACTGTGTTACATGTTTACAGGTGCATTCTGTATATAGTCACTGTGTTACATGTTTACAGGTGCATTCTGTATATAGTCACTGTGTTACATGTTTACAGGTGCATTCTGTATATAGTCACTGTGTTACATGTTTACAGGTGCATTCTGTATATAGTCACTGTGTTACATGTTTACAGGTGCATTCTGTATATAGTCACTGTGTTACATGTTTACAGGTGCATTCTGTATATAGTCACTGTGTTACATGTTTACAGGTGCATTCTGTATATAGTCACTGTGTTACATGTTTACAGGTGCATTCTGTATATAGTCACTGTGTTACATGTTTACAGGTGCATTCTGTATATAGTCACTGTGTTACATGTTTACAGGTGCATTCTGTATATAGTCACTGTGTTACATGTTTACAGGTGCATTCTGTATATAGTCACTGTGTTACATGTTTACAGGTGCATTCTGTATATAGTCACTGTGTTACATGTTTACAGGTGCATTCTGTATATAGTCACTGTGTTACATGTTTACAGGTGCATTCTGTATATAGTCACTGTGTTACATGTTTACAGGTGCATTCTGTATATAGTCACTGTGTTACATGTTTACAGGTGCATTCTGTATATAGTCACTGTGTTACATGTTTACAGGTGCATTCTGTATATAGTCACTGTGTTACATGTTTACATGTGCATTCTGTATATAGTCACTGTGTTACATGTTTACAGGCGCATTCTGTATACAGTCACTATGTTACATGTTTACAGGTGCATTCTGTATATAGTCACTATGTTACATGTTTACAGGTGCATTCTGTATATAGTCACTATGTTACATGTTTACAGGCGCATTCTGTATATAGTCACTGTGTTACATGTTTACAGGCGCATTCTGTATATAGTCACTGTGTTACATGTTTACAGGTGCATTCTGTATTGAGGTATGTTAGTAAGGAGCTCTTAAGTGACTTTAAACTGGAAGATTTGATGGTGTCTGGGAGGTTATTCCATAATTGTGGTGCTCTGTAGGAAAACGAGGATTGAGCCACTTTCTTTTTGTATTGTGGTATTGTAAGTAAGGTGCTGGTCCTGGATCTGAGGTTATAGGATGAGGGAACTGCTGAGGGAAGCAGCCTATTCAGGTAGGGTGGCAGCTTCCCAGAAAAGCTCTTAAACACCAGGCTGGAAAGGTGAAGGGTGCGTCTAGATTCCAGCGATGGCCAGTTTAGCTCTTTTAACATGTCACAGTGGTGGGTCATGTAGTTACATTGTAATGCAAAGCGGCAGAATGAGTTATACAATGTAGTAAGTTTCTGAAGGTGTGTTTGCGGGGCGGCTGCATACACTACATCTCCATAATCAGTTTTTTACCGCGGGACTCAGACAGGATTTGTTTCTGTACAGGGCACCTAGTTTGGGGTAAAGTTTAGATGAGATTTTTTCGATGTGGGGGCCAAAGGATAGATTAGGGTCCAACCACATACCCAGATATTTGAGGGAAGTGACTGTGGTCAGCGTGCCATTTGATTTTGTCCCAACACATAGATAGCACATTTCGGAGGGGTAATAAGGCGCAGTTAGCACATGTCGGGGTTAATATGGTGCAATTAGCACATTTCGGGGTTAATATGGTGCAATTAGCACATTTCGGGGTTAATATGGTGCAATTAGCACATTTCGGGGTTAATATGGTGCAATTAGCACATTTCAGGGGTTAATATGGTGCAATTAGCACATTTCAGGGGTTAATATGGTGCAATTAGCACATTTCAGGGGTTAATATGGTGCAGTTTTCACATTTCGGGGGTAATATGGTGCAGTTTTCACATTTCGGGGGTAATAAGGTGCAGTTTTCACATTTCGGGGGGGTAGTAAAGTGAAGCACTGTAGCAGCACAGGATGAGGGGGAACAGGGGCAGCCACCGTTCCTGGGGAAGGTCACACCCTCCTAGAGATAATGGGGGGGGGTACTCGCTATTTTTCAGGGTGACAGTACCCCCCCGTAAAGCCCAGTTGGTCAGGCCTGGTATCCCGGACTGCGCCACCAGACGGGTCCTGCCACCCCACACGGTGCGGGGTGCAAACCTCACTCACACGAGGGGTGGACGGAAAGCACCCCAAGCCTCCCCCCTCTAACCGTGGGGACATATTTAACTCCTCACCTGTTTTGTTGCTTCAGCTCCTGGTTCGCCTAGCCATGGAGATCAGAGCAAGCGCAGAGACCTCCCACTGCCGCCATCTTTACTTTGGCAGGAAGTAGCCATTCGCGAGCGCTGCCATCTTTACTGCTGGCGCCAGAGCGGCCATTTTTTTGGTTGTGTCATGGCGGAAGAGTTGTGAACGCGCATGCGCACTTCCCAATAAGACTTTAAATACAGTTTATAGCGTGGCAGCTGAGGCTTGGTGTTTACAGTACATCTGATGGGTCATTCTCTGCATGCACAGACTGTAAGAAACCGTCATTATTCCTCGAGTTTTGCCATAAACACAAAGGAGGGATTGCAATGAAACATGCAATGTCACAAAATATGGCCAGGTTGTCAACTTCAAAAGTGTTGAGGCTCAATAGTGAGGTCAGCTCCTTAGCAAGGCACATGCATGTCTTGGAACTAAAACTCCCATGATACTCAGCAACTGGTGAAGACCACTGAGGTTTGTGGGACATTCAGCTTCAATCCATCTTGACCAAAACTGGGCACTTCCACTTTGACTACTGATTCATTATGGACTCGTTTTATTGCCCCAATTTCACGCGTGCCCCCCATTCATCGCATCCCCCCATTCCATAATGTGTTCCCTTTTTGTGGTCCATGACACTATGTGCGCAATTACATGCCCCATTCGTGCGTTCCCATTTCATGGTCCATTTCCTTTTGTGCCCAACTTCATTATTATTATTATTATTATTATTTATTTATTTATAAAGCGCCAGCATATTCCGCAGCGCTGTACAATAAGCACAGTATAGACAGGGTTACAATACATTGAACAACATTTGACAAACAGTACAGGAGGAGATGAGGGCCCTATTCCCGTAGGAACTCACAATCTAGGAGGGTTGGGGTTGGAAACAGGAGGAGAGGACTGTAAGGTGAGAGTGATTGATGGTTGCGTCAGTGAGTTGGGTGGTAGGCTTCCCTAAATAGGAATGTTTTCAGGGAGCGTTTGAAGGAAGAGAAGTTAGGGGAAAGTCTGACAGTACGAGGGAGAGCGTTCCAGAGAGTGGGGGCTGCGCGTGAGAAATCCTGCAGTCTATCATGGGAAGAGGTGATGCGGGGAGAAGCTAGGCGCAGGTCACTGTTTGACCTTAGGGAGCGGGCTGGGGTGTATTTGGTGATTAGTGAGGACAGGTAGTGGGGCGCTGAGTTAGTGAGGGTTTTGTAGGTAAGGATAAGGATTTTGAACTTAATTCTGCAGTGGATGGGGAGCCAGTGAAGGGACTCGCAGAGGGAGCGGCAGAGACAGAGCGGCGGGTGAGGTGAATTAGCCTGGCGGAGGCGTTCAGGATGGATTGTAGGGGGAGAGGTGGGACAGAGGGAGGCCAGATAAGAGATTATTGCAATAGTCGAGTCGGGAGATTACCAGGGCGTGTATGAGTTGTTTTGTGGCGACAGCGGTAAGAAATGGCCGAATTCTGTAAATATTACGCAGTTGGTATCGGTATCATGTATCATGCCCCGTTTCATTTATGCCCCCCCTCCCATTTTATTAGGTTCCTTTATTTCATCCCTCATTTTATTATATGCCCCCATTGGGTTATGTACCTATATTTCATGCCCCATTTTACTACGTGTCCCATTTCATTTATGGCCCCCCCCCCATTTTATTCGGTTCCTTCGTTTCATCCCTCAGTTCATTATATGCCTCCAGTTGATTATATACCTCTATTTCACGCCCCGTGTCATACCGTGCCACGATTTCCTTTATTTGCTACCTGCCAGATGTCCATCCAAGGGTAGGAAGCCAAAGAAGTGAGGTGAGAGAGTCCAGAAAGGCAGGAGACAAGGCACAGGCAGTAGCCTCATTAGGACCTTTACATGATACACAATGCTCAGCACAGCTCTGAGATTTTCTGGCAGCCATTCCAGCGATATTACATGTGTCTTATATATCACGCAAACAGCTTACTGCAAAAAAAAACTGTGTCCTGTATGCCTCTAGGTCAGGGGTCAGCAAACTTGGCTCCCTGATGTTTTGAGAACTACATTTCCCACGTGGCTCAGCCAGCCTGATATGTGACCGAGCATCATGGGAGATGGCTCCCTGATGTTTTGGGAACTACAAGTTTACGGACCCCCCTACTCTAGGTCAGTGACCTCAATGCCTGGGTCTCCTCCCTTTCTGATCCCTCTAACAGCAGCAGAACTCCAGAGTCCAATGGCACGTCTAAATCTGGACACGTGCTCGGAGCTAGGCCCATCCTAAACTCTGGCACATAATTCAAAACCTGGATGGTTGCAATCCCGAGCAGGTTGCAACCCTACAACGTCAGATGAAGTTGATGCAAACTGCGGTACCATCGTTGTTCTTCCATTAAAATGAGTCAACTATGCTAAATGACTATGGTGGTAACTACAACAGAAAAACAAAACCCTAAATAGCGAGCGGGAAGTCAAAATGGCTGGATTACCCAACAAAAGTCAAATTAAATAAGGGAGAATGGGGCAGACTGTCCCGTCAGGCTTGCGGGTTGGTAGGGGCCCAATTAAATACCTGTCACCTTGTTAAACCTCAGCTCCGGTATTGGACTCGGAGTCTAAAGCCAGAGCCATCGGATCAGCAGTGCTGCAGCGTGCCTCCCACACTCTTAGCACGAGTCTGGGAACGGAACGCTGCTTTGGCACTGCCCCATCCCACGTGACCTGCGAGAATCACATTGACGGATCACCTGATGCAGAAGTGCAGGCGCCAAACCTATGAAGGAGGCCTGTGGCAAGCTAGTTAAAGAGGAGAAAAGAAAATATGGCCGAGTCTTTTTTTCTTCTTATTTTTTTATCAATATCTACATTTAAAAATACTGAGAGGGAGTAAACTCACATTTTCGGGTGTCTAAATCAGACACTTGATGTAATCAACAGCCGGTGACTTTCAAAAGGAGCACCGGATCTCCCAATCTCCCGGCAGAATCCTTCGCAAGGCAAATAGAATGTTTTAATAAATTTATTTGCAAAATTCTCAAATAGGTAGTACACACCTAAACGCGTTTCGCGATTACAATCGCTTCCTCAGTAGGCGAAACGCGTTTAGGTGTGTACTACCTATTTAATAAATGTATTTGCAAAACTTGCAAAATTCTTATTCTATTTGCCTTGCGAAGGATCCTGCCGGGAGATTGGGAGATCCGGTGCTCCTTTGAAAGTCACCGGCTGTTGATTACATCAAGAGTCTGATTTAGACACCCGAAAATGTGAGTTTACTCCCTCTCATTTTTTATCAATAAGTGCAAACCACATTGCTGCGCTATGATGATTTATTTCTGTTTTATTTAAGGGGTATATCTACATTTAAAGATATTAAGAAGAAGAAAAGACCGAGGGAGTATTATCAACGTTGGAGGAAGCGCTGACTGCCATATTTTCTTTTCTATTCCACTATACCGATGGTTTTGGATATACCATCAAATGGCGAGAGGCAGCGGCTGATCCACCCTTTAAAAACTTTTCCTGAGATCATTTGAAATTGACATTTTTTTGATATTTTATTCGTATATATTCAATTTTGAAACTCATATACCAACTTTTTTCTTTTTATACTTTGAATTTATATACCAACTTTTTTTGTAGGCTGTGAAACTGGTTTACGTTCCATCGCTAGGTGGCGCCATACGATTCAGTATTTTCTTTCTAGTTAAGGAAGAGACCTGTGCCAAACTAATGAAGGGGGAGGGGCTATGTCAAACAACTGAAGGGGGAGTGGCTATGTCAAACAAATGAAGGGGAGGGGTTATGTCAAACAAATGGAGGGGTTATGTCAAACTAATGAAGGGGGGCTATGTCAAACTTAATGGAAGGGGGCCATGTGGGTATGTAAAAATGGCTGTAGACCTCGGTCATTCACTCATATACACTGCACATTACTATGAAGCTCTGTCATACGCTCTGGACAACTGGTGGCGAGTAACTCTTAAGGCCTGGCTAGTAGCTTGGGACTTGAAATTTTGAGCCCTGGTGTAGGGCATTATTTTTTAATTTTGGATCTGGCCATAAAATTGGGGTTAGTTTTGTTGGGTCACCAGGGATTGGAATTGGGAAATTTATATAAACATATATTAAATTCTTTCCCACATGTTCCTCACAAAAAAAACCAGGTTTTGAAAACATGAGGGGGGGAGGGGTTTCTCCCCTCCCAGAAATCAATCACTGACAGGGTTTTTTATTGTTGACATGTCACGTGAACACAGATATAGAGCAATAGACTATCCATCTTACAAAAGCTCATGTAAAATCACTTCAGTCATAATTCAGCATAAATAAAACATTTGTAACGGGTTTTTTCTGTAAATATAATGACATCGCAACATGGACTGGAAACACATTGTTATTGTACAAATCAAAAGTTTTGGTATCTTCGGTATTTCCACAGATTTCATCGTACGCGGGGGGGGGGGGGTGAAATATGAATAGTTAGTGGTGGAAAATTATTTATAGCAGTGATCTTCTCTGGAGCTGGTAAGAGTCAGGAGGTTCTTCAATACTTGACTGTTTCCCGACCCTAGGTAGACTCATTCGGTTCCTGTTTGAATGACTGTGTGTGCTGGGCCAACAGTCCGGGCTTAATAGGTTTTGAGATCTATACATTCCTCCCGGACTGGTTGGCATGTCATTTGAATGACTAGCTTCTTTACTTGCTTCATCTGTACATTTTAGAGGCACCAAACAACTGTGAGGTCTATTTGTACTGCTGCCATCTAGTTTTGGGTCTTGTTTCTTCTGGCTTGGAGCACCTTCCACCATTGCAGTGTCCTTAATCTCACAAGTGTCACCGATGCAGTAAGTCTGCATTCTCCTAACTGGGCACATGGACAGCTGCCGATCTTTTGCAAGAGCAACAGCCGTATCAAATGATATACTCCCTCCAGATTTCCATTTTGAATACCTTTGTTTTTTGGGAGAATCCCCAATTAATTCCGTAGTTACTGAACTGTCGCTGGTGTCTGTTACGTGATGCCTTCCATCCTTGTTTGTGGAGAGTGAGCCAACCTGAATTTTACTTCGTAGAGCAGGAGGGAGCATTGCATACTGTGGCTTTGGGGGCACAACGGGAACGGATTTTACCTGCTGTATTTTAGGCAAAGAGGTGGCGAGGGTCATAGAAGCACTTCCATCAGGATACATGCCATTAACTAGTTTGCACGCTCCCTCAGTTTCGGATGAGGCAGAGGTGGTGGTCTCCTTGTATTCTGGTTCATAACACAATTGCAGGTCTTTAATTGGTTCATAGCCCATTGCGGTATTTTGCTTAACAGATGCATCACTTCTGACTAGTTGAATATGTTCAGTATATTGCATTTCATCATCTTTGGGTTCATCTAAAGCATCAGGTATATCCATAATGTTATGCGAGTTGCTGCTGTCGTCATCTAGAGAAATATGGAATTGAAGCTCATCTTGATTTTCCCTTTGGGTTTCGTGAAGTATTGTTTGTATTTCCAGAGAATGCAGTTCATCTGGCAAGGCTGGATCTTCAGGATCAAGGTGATGTTGAAGCATCTCTTCACCGTCAAAAAATGGACATTTTCCTAAGTTAATAGCCAGACTATTTTCTTTTGGATCCTCTTCTTCAGATTTGATTACGAGTATAATTCTGGTCTCCGAATCCTCAGAGACTTGTGGTATAATGTAATTGTCCACCCCTTTGGATTGATACCCATTCCCAGTTGATGATGTAGCCTTAAACCCCTCATCAACAATTTCTCCTACAGATTTCTTTGAATTACTGGTTTGATCTTCTTCCTGACCCAGAACAGGCTCTACAGCAGATTCCGTTTCTAGAAGTTCTTCTTTAAGTTCTAGAATATTGACTTTCTCTAACCCAGGGCTATTTCCAGATGTATCTGGTTGATCGTTGGTGAAAGCTATAAATGGCGTTCCCACGACTGAGCATAAAGGACTGAGATCATCATAAGCACTGTGGAAAATTTCTTCTGCGTCTTCTATTTCTTTTGAATGATCTTCAATGTCGTAACAACCCGATGCTATGAAATACATCTGGTCTTCATCCTCAGAAGGCAAGTCGTCAGGTGGAGGTTCCACTGAAAATTCTTCCACCTATTGGTTATGACAAAAAGAAGGCATTAAATGAGTTTGTGTGGTTTTCCCTTGGATCTAAAACAATATAACTTTGCTAGGCTCATTGATTATGCTACTACAATTTGTTAAAAAAAAAGGATAAAATTCCTCATTATCCAATTTGACAAAAGCCAAATAATTCATTTTAATTAAATTAAAGAATATTATCTATTTCTACATAACAAAATGTACTTCAAAGTCACCAATCTTAATTTTCCATTCATTTAAAGAAGGCATGCAGGCTTTTACACGAGAAAGAAACACTTACATGTGCATTGTCTGACATGTAGACATTCCCCATTTCATCTTCCAGTATGTCATTGTCCACCGGGAAACAACTTGCAGGGTATCCAGTCATTTTCTCATCCAAGGATGCATCTTCTTCTGCCTTAACAGAATCGGAAACATTAAGGTCGGTATTCACGTCTTGACTGTCTAGGAAGGAGAACGTATCTTGGACATCAAGAGAGATCTCATCGTTCTCAGTCATTGGAGAGTTTTTGTCTTGAACGTTTTCTTTCTCTTGGGATAGTGGCTCATTATGCACATTCAATTCTAGACTTTCAAGCAGTTTTTGCACCTCCAAAGAGCTGTCATCATTTTCCGTCAGGTCAAGTTTCGCTTTTGTGTCATTTGGTGGATCTGTAAGATATAGAGTAACAGTTCCATTTTGGGTTAAACCCCTCAAGAGATAACTCAATGATCATTCATTTAAAGAAGAGTTGCGAAGGCATGTGGCATCTTAAGCCAAATTAGTTGAATTCCAACCTGTTCACAAGTTGATATCTTCAGCTTGACTTTTTTGGCCAAAAAATGTTAAATTCCCTTGAGATTTTCCACCAATTAACTTCTATAAACCAATTCTCTTATAATAGATCTATTTTGTTCAGTTCCCACTGGTACAAAACCTTTCCTTAAGTTTAAATCTCCAAGCAAACCTTAATACAATGCATTAGTTTGAAAATTCAGGTTGAACATGGCACTAGAAGAACTTCAATTGTGTAAGATTGACAAAATAATTGCAAATCATTGGCCAAAGTTGTCAAGTTGAAGTTGCATTTTTCTAATTTAGCGACTTTTTCTAATTTAGCTACAATTCCTGTTTTAGGAATAATCCTGCAGATGTTGCAGACAGGTTTTCAGGAAACGGATGATAAAGAGAGAAAACGTAATATTTTAGGCAGTGCGACAGGCAACAGAGGGTTGTGGTAAATGGAGTTCATTCGGCGCAAGGTCTTGTTACCAGTGGGGTACCTCAGGGGTCAGTACTTGGACCCATTCTCTTTAATATTTTTATTAGTGATATTGCAGAAGGTATTAATGGTAAAGTATGTCTTTTTGCTGATGACACAAAGATTTGCAACAGGGTTGACGTTCCTGGAGGGATCAGCCAAATGACAAATGATTTAGGTAAACTAAAAAAATGGTCGGAGTTGTGGCAATTGAGTTTTAATGTGGATAAGTGCAAGATAATGCACCTGGGGTGTAAAAACCCAAGGACTGAATATAGAATATTTGATACAGTCCTAACCTCAACATCTGAGGAAAGGGATTTAGGGGTTAAGTAGTCAATGTAATAGAGCAGCAGGAAATGCTGGCAGAATGCTTGGAAATGCTGGCAGAATGCTTGGTTGTGTAGGGAGAGGTATTAGCAGTAGGAAAAGGGAAGTGCTCATGCCACTGTACAGAGCACTGGTGAGACCTCACTTGGAGTACTGTGTGCAGTACTGGAGACCGTATCTCCAGAAGGATATAGACATCTTAGAGAGAGTTCCGAGAAGGGCTACTAAAATGGTGTACGGCTTGAAGGAGAAACGTTACCAGGAAAGGCTTAATGATCTTAACATGTACAGCTTGGAAAAAAGACGAGACAGAGGAGATATGATAGAAACATTTAAATACGTAAAGGGAATCCACAAAGTAGAGGAAGGGAGTATATTTAAAAGGAAACAAAGTAGCAAAACAAGAGGACATAGTCTTAGATTAGAGGGGCAAAGGTTTAAAAGTAACATCAGAAAGCATTATTTTACTGAGAGGGTGGTGGATACATGGAACAGTCTTCCAGTTGAAGTGGTAGAGGCCAAAACAGTAATTGAATTTAAGCAGGCATGGGATAGGCATAAGGCTATCCTAAACATAAATCCAGGTAAAGTATCCATGTAATTGGGCAGACTAGATGGGCTGAAAGGATCTTTATCTGCCGACACTTTCTATGTTATCTAACAAAAAGTACAAAAATAACTTACGTTTGTCATTTTCACACACCAGACTTGAGTTCCCTTGAATAACATCGTGGTTGGTCACAAATTGACTTTCTTCCCGCGAAGATGATTTTTCCGAACTGCTTAAAGGAGGGTAGATAAGACTTGGGCACTCCATGCCTCGTGTCAGACGGGATAAATTGGAAGTAATATGGAACGGAAGAGTCACTGAAAATGGTCCAGAAATATGAACTCCAACACACTTCTCTGCTCGGTTTTGGTTGCCTTTAGGTGATCGTCCTTGTGGAATCCCTACAGCAGAAGACCTCCCAGTTTTGGGTGTTGTTGGTTCCGATTTGGCCAAGGGTTCCTCTTCATATTCTAAATTATGTTGCATTATTTCTAGCTGGACGTCTTGTAATTCAGCGTCCAGGACTGGGCAGCTGCTCACCTGCTTCGAATGAGACTCAAAACTCTCCCTCCGAATTGGAATCAGTGTTTTAGGAGACCTTGCTATGACCAGCCTGCTGCGGTCTAAATCCAGACCTGCAAGGAGAATATTTGTGAGATTTTCCTTCTCTAATAAAATCTTTAAAGAACCCCTCCAAGCACCCTACCGGGAATAGCCTATTGCAGTATTTATGGTGCTTGGTTTCATCCAAGAATTTAAGTACTTTCACTTACATATTTTAACATATTGTGAATACAAGGTGAGTGGATTTATCTTATTTATTTAACATACCATCTGCTGTAAAAGGTAAAGAACTTAGAGAGTCCATGCTCTTGGCCGGCCGCAAGTTCATTTTTTCTGTCCTTTCATCTTCAAAAAAAAAATTCATACACATATTAACAAAGTAAGAGCCGCATATCATATGCACGAACCTATAAATCTGGCAAATAAATAAATAAAAATGTATATTTATAATAGAACAAACCTTTGTCGTCCTGTTTTTTGCGCTTCGAATCATTGTTGGACCGTCCAAGATTGAAGATGGATTTCCATTTCTTTGCTTTTACCGAACCTTTCCGTCTGTTAATAGAAATAAAGTTGTAGAAATGTAATCGTTGATCTTATTTTTGTCTGTGTTAAATATTGTCATGCGTCATTCCTTTCTTAGAACACAATTTTACTATAAGATAGTAACATCAGGATTCCGATCCTTTTATTTCTTATTGTAGACTTTCCAGCAGTGCTTGAAGGACCAAACATTTTTGTTGGACCTCTACCCCATCCCCATCACCCCTAGTGTTCCTTTGCCGCACCCCTCCAGTCTGCCATTGTTCTATCAACTCAATGTTGTCTCTTTTATGTTATTGTCCTAGTGCCCTCATGGCGGCATTGTCCAGTAGGCACCAAAATCGAATGACTGAAACTGCAGATCCATTAGACCCCGTTTTAATAGTGTACTGCTCTCCACCGCATACTCAACCACTTTCTTGACCATCGACATTTTGTTGGTTTCCTACGAATGCACCCTCATCATAATAAACTTTGAGATGTGTCCTCTAGAGCCGACTAATATTGCTCGAGAATTTAGTGTCCTATTGGCCAAGAGCTGTTGGGCTCCCTCTGTTACGAGCTATCAGATTTAGGCCGGGGTCAGACGAGTGCACTTCAGAGTGGAAGGAACGTCCGTGAGAGTGGACGTTCCTTCCACTCGGACGTCTATGTGGCCACCTCGCTGAGCGCAGTTAGTGCACTCAGCACTGCAAAGCTCAATCATCCTATGGAAGATTGCGCGGCGTAGCGGTTCGATGGGGAGGTTTTCGGCAAGTCCGTTGTACACCGTGTGGCCCACCCTGTCGAAATGCTGCGATGGATGTAGGGAGGCGTGTCAGTACGCTCGACTGACACCAGCCTTAGTCCTCATTGGTGGAAGGTCTTGGTTACGGCTCTGAATCCCTAACGGAGGTTAAAAGATAAAGGTAGATATGAATATTTCAGCATACACACACACACACTTTCAGCATTTCTTCTCCACCTTATTAGCCGTTTGGGTATTTAAAGATTCTCCCTCTATACGGCATTGCTACTTTGCGCAAATAGTCTTCCACCTCGCCTCTTTCATACAATTTTGATATCTATTCTGATCCTCTAAGCTAAAGGCCATGGACTTACTTTTGATCGGAGATCTCTATTATGGTGTGGTATGGCCGGATCTGGGGTGGTCCATCGCCTTGATTCAGCATGCTTGGTACATTGTAGGAGAGAGAACGTAAGTAGTCTTCAGGCATTGCTGCATTTGCTTCATGTCCATTACCTGCACCAAGACCAACAATTAAATTATTCCCTTAAACTACTGTGCCGCCATGATAAAGTTTATATGGTTAGTTTTGTTTGGGTTCTTACATCGTGAACATACAAAGAAACAGAGACTCCATGCAGTGCTAAGTGTTTGTGCTCTAAATACAGTTCACTGATCGCATTGGAGTTATCGCTTTTATATTCTCAGGTCTTTAATAATGATCTGGTCGTAATATTTCAGAATAATTCACGGGACAACTCCAGTCCAGATGACTGCTCCTTGCTCAGGAGTTTAATGTACAATGTTTGAAGAAGAAAAAAAATGTCCAAGAGTGAAAACGTAAAAGAAGAAAGAACAAAAGTAAACCCAAATATAGTGCAATATTTTGCACGTAGTAATGAATGATAACGAAAGCATGATATGCACTCAGACGTCAAGCATATAAAGTGCTTGTGGGCAGTGTGTCCACCATTAGAGATTGCATCTTCCACAATGTGTTAAGCATTGTGTTTTTGCAGTATCTCATTACCTACAAGACCCTGCTTATGATAAGTGATAACAAGAGCATAGAATTAAGCTCTACCTGCAAGTGGCACATTCCCGAAGAGCTGCTCCACATGTGTCAGGATGAATTCCACCACAATGGACTGGATTCGGACTTCCATGAAGGCTGCAGTGCCATTAAACCCAGATGCTTCAATATCCTTGGACCTTTGATGGTGTAGGAGGACTGTAGTTAGAAGCAAGCACTTTGCAATCATTTATATTATGGACTGATACAATGTTCCTCTTATACCATGACTCATAACAAGATGGACTGAAGGTTATCTATGGATAAAAAGACTAGAGTGCCAAATTATTTGGTCTAATACTGATGTACGCATTGTTGTAGGTTTTTTACAAGAGATGGAAAGTCCCACAGAGAAGATTACTTGGTAGTCCTCTACTACTAGCAGACGTATGGACAGATAATCATTTATAATTTAGACATGACATGTCGAGCCTAATCTCAGTCCTGATGTGCAAGATATCTTACCTGAGTAGGTTCGGGGCCCAGACTATGGCCAGGTTCCTAGCATGCATGTTAGTTTGTGAGCTGAAGGAGGCCATCTTAACCAAATGCTTCATGAGATACTCAAGGGTCCTGCAAAACACACATTGAGCAGGTCAACATGTGGCACTTTGCTTGGGTTACACAAGGGAATTAATTAAAAACAAATGATGTGAGAGAGTTATGTAATGATTAAGGACTACACCCAAGTCACTGGGATAGCAGGGGATTAAGGGTGTCTCCTGACCTGTAATGAGGAAGCGGTAGGTCTTTCAGCACATCCTTTATTTTCACCAGTCGTTCTTGTTCCAGTTGTATTGCCACCGCATCCTTGAGTAAAAACATACAAAGCTATTAGGAAGATGATAAACAGAGACCTGCTGATCTATGTGTCCCTGAATAGTCCTTGAAAGCCGCATTGGATGCAGAACCAACTTTATCCGTAATTAGAAAAAATGGATTAGAAAAATTAGAATCAACAACTGTACTCGTGATAATATGCTAGAACTTATTCCTGTAAAAGATGGGGTCCTATTCCATTCACACCGGTAACAGGGAGCTGGTAAAGGAAAATATGGGCCAAACTGGTAACCATAGCTGGTCCCTGTCGTGTCTCTTTTCCAACCCAGGTGCTGTATCTCGCCGCACTACACCTCACTGCACTGCAGGTATCTCCTCTGGAAGTCCATAGGACTCAATGGAACCAAGCAGGAGTAAGGTTTATTTTATTTATTTTTAAAGGATTTTACCAGGAAGGATACATTGAGATTTCTCTAGTTTTCAAGTATGTCCTGGGTTCAAGAACATTGAAGTGTTACAGTGTTACAGAAATACAAATAAAATGCAAAATATTAAAAAGAAATTGCACAAATATACAGATTAATAGAAAATAAATATATTCATTGTTACATGTTTACAGGTGCATTCTGTACGGAGGTATGTTAATAGGGAGCTCTTAAGTGACTTTAGACTGGGGGAAGATTTGATGGTGTCTGTGAGGTTATTCCATATTTGCGGTGCTCTGTAGGAAAATGAGGATCGAGACATTTTTTTTGTATTGCAAGTATGGTGCAAATCCTGGATCGGAGGCTATAGGATGAGGGAACTGCTGGGGGAAGCAGCCTATTTATGTAGGGTGGTAGCTTCCCAGAAAAGCTCTTAAACACCAGGTTGGAAAGGTGACGGGTGCGTCTGGATTCCATCGACGGCCAGTTTAGCTATTTTAACATGTCACAATGGTGGGTCATGTAGTTACATTGTAGCACAAAGCGAGAGAATGAGTTCTACAATGTAGTAAGTTTATGAAGGTGTGTTTGCGGGGTGGCTGCATACACTACATCTCCATATTCAAAAGCTGGTATAAGCATTTGCTGTACAATCTGCTTTCTTACCGCGGGGCTCAGGCAGGATTTGTTTCTGTACAGGGCACCTAGTTTGGGGTAAATTTTAGATGAGGGTTTTTCAATGTGGGGGCCAAAGGATATATTTGGGTCTAACCACATACCTAGATATTTGAGAGAAGGGACTGTGGTCAACATGTCATTTGATCTTGTCCTGACACATAGATGGGGTGTTTGCAATTTGTGTAGTTTAGGTGCTGTACCAAAGAGCATCGTAACAGTTTTGTCAGTATTTGTTATCTTTGATCCACTTTTCTACCTCTGTAAATTGGTCTTGCAGCACGGCCTCCAGTTGTGGGAGATTTGGTTTGCTGGTATAGAGTACGGGGTCGTCTGCGTACATGTGTACAGTTGAGGCTTTGCAGACATTGGGCAGATCATTTATGAATATTGTAAATAGCAGGGGGGCGAGTATCGAGCCTTGGGGTACACCGCATGTGACTGGAAGGGGGAGGGAGGAGCTGCAAGAAATGGACACATATTGCGACCGATCAGATACATATGATTGAAACCAGGTTAGCGTGTGATCACCAATACCACAGTTTTTAAGTTTTTGTAATAGGATGTCTACTGTGTCAAAGGCCTTGGCAAAATCAAGCAAGATGGCTCCAGTTAGGTTTCCTTGCTCATCAGTGCAAACTTAAAAAAAAAAAAAAAAAGGGTTGCACAAGGATGGTGCAAGAACACTAGGAGATATTAGTTCCCAGTCTTCCGCTGTATACAGCGAGAGGAAGTGGCCGATCACACTGCAGGCTTCACCATGGGATCTGAGAAAAATTTGAGATTTTTTTATGCAGTTTTGCAAAATCACTTAACTCCAAGCTCGGAGAGTTGTTAATTTTTGCAGAATAACAGTTCGAGTCAAGTACAGCAAGGTATGTTGGATGGGATCACTGTTCCCATTTTGAGTCGTTATTGTTAGGCTTCCAGCCTTGAAACCCAGGAAGCCTTGTATAGAACAGATCCAAGCCAACTCTTACTCTTGCCTGGCCCATCCATTATACCCGGCCTGGGACTTCCCTGCAACCTGCCGTGTCTGACCACCAGAGCTCTTGATCTACTCCCTATTTAACAGAGGTCCACCCTCTCCTCAGTGCTCTGTTCTTGAGACTATGCCTGGAGGTGGTTCTGCTGCTCCAAGCTAGTTTTTTTGTGTATCCTGCAATATTAATCCTGCAGTGAGTATCTTGCCCAGCAGTGCAGCAAATCCATGCCAAGCTGTGCTGTATCATTGCACCAAGCCATCCTGGATCACCTTGCCAAGCCATGGTTTATTACAGTGCCAAGCCATCCTGGACCACCTTGCCAAGCCGTGCTGGATCACCTTGCCAAGCCATGGGTTATTACAGTGCCAAGTCATCCTGGACCACCTTGCCAAGCCGTGCTGGATCACCTTGCCAAGCCATGGGTTATTACAGTGCCAAGTCATCCTGGACCACCTTGCCAAGCCGTGCTGGATCACCTTGCCAAGCCATGGGTTATTACAGTGCCAAGCCATCCTGGACCACCTTGCCAAGCCATGGGTTATTACAGTGCCAAGCCATCCTGGACCACCTTGCCAAGCCGTGCTGGATCACCTTGCCAAGCCATGGGTTATTACAGTGCCAAGTCATCCTGGACCACCTTGCCAAGCCGTGCTGAATCACCTTGCCATTCTGTGCATTCCGGTCAACAGCAATTGCCTTGAGTGCCTGGCCAGCAGTGTAGCGAACACCTTTCATCTGTGCATCGTTGTTCCACCTATCAGTGTCTGCTGCTAGTTCCTGTACTGCACAGTATTGGATCACTGCCTGGCAGTACAGAGTGTTCATTCTCACCCAAATTTAGACTTAAATTTATGGACAGCTGCATGGGTTAAACCCATATCAACTCTCTACGTATGTGTCTGCTGTGCAATAATCTCTCAACTACACCTAATTCCGTGTATCCTTGCCTGAGGGTTTTTGAGGTTTCATCCCGGGGTTCCACCATGGTTCATACCTGGTGCCATCATGACACCTATATGTACAGTAGACAGCAAAGTTTGTGGCAAGGCCATTAATGTAACGGCAAGATTGAAACAAGACCCACAGTCTTTAGGGGGTTACAGAGTAACGAGAGTATCTGTCACAAGACAGTTCAGACGTTCGATATTACAGAATAGATTTAGAAATATTTTTTGGCACTTACGGCAAATTTGTCGTACAGCTGATAGGTTAAGAGCGGGTTAGGCAGCTGTCGGAAATACGCTTTGCAGAGAGAGCTGACACAATGGACGTCTTGCAGGTACGTATCTTTGTTCAGATCTGGGAGTCGCTCGGTTTCAAACTCCTGCCTGTTACTCGGAACAAAACACAGGACAATTAATTCCATTACTCATCCAAATCTTGCACAAAACACTTTAGTATGCAACCGGGCCCGGCATGTACGTGCATTGTAAGAAATAATAACCCAATTAAGGATGCCCATTAAAGATAAACCCTGTGCCAAGTGATGTGCCAGTCACTAAAAGCTGTCCTTAGAGGATGAGGGACTGTTATGGCACATCGGCTGAAGAGATTGTACGGACCACCGTAGGATCTCTACTGCCGACTCTACAACATGACCTGAGGCAGACTGGCACTTGGCACGGGCAATTGCCATCTCTGTGCCTGACGTGATTGGCTGTCACGTTGATCACATGACATTAGGGGAATGGGGGTGTTCTTCCCAAATAATGTGTGTTATTGCTCACAGGACACATAATAACTTACCGTAATTTCTGCACATTGGATGCGATTCCGCACAGGCGATAAATTCCGTCCACAATTCCGTGTTCTTCTACGAATTCCGTGCAGCTTTTTAAAACCAGGGGAACTGAAGGAAGGAAATGTAATCATATAGTTCAACGCTAGCTGTATTTTCACAATTTTGCCATAGCATCCCTACAAACGTCACCTCTCTTATTAGCGGGTATGGTCCATCTCCGATCACTGGCTGAGCAAAGTGACTAATATTATCCCTAGGTACCCGCACCCCTCACTGTCACCTTCCAGTCGTTTCCCTGACCTTCCTCATCTCTATGGAACTCCCTACCTCGTAACATTCGACACGGGTCCTCCAGTCTTTCAAGAGGTCTCTAAAACCACATTACTTTAGAGAGGCCTATCATCGAACTCCATTATCTCTACATTGCCCCCATTCTTGGGGTTCCTTAGGTAGACATTGGTCAGGGCCCCCTTCCATCAGTAAACTGATTAAAAAGTTACTTATTTTGGCTTCTCTAGTAAGAGGGAAAAAAGTGGGGAGAGCGCGTTTGCTCTGCACCTTCACCTGGAACAGATCACACCAATCGCTCCCTAAGTGATGAGTCAGGAGTGCTCTTCTGGCCTCAGTTGCCAAATTTATTGTGATCTTGGTGGGTCAGTCCTAGGTGGCAATGGGTACCATTACGTCTATGGCACTGACAGTAGCACCAACTGAGGAAGCTTTTTATGCGAAACGCGTTTTGGTATACTGTACTACTGATAAAAGTTGCCTTATTTTACACCTATCCCGGGTCCTGGATGCTTGTATTCGCCGAGGAGGTGGCTGAAGCTGATCAGTGATCCGGTGCACCTTCTGAAGACATGTTGATGTCTGCCCTGGACATCTGGACATTTAAGCTATTCTCCCTGCTTAGCACAGAAAAACCAAACCCACAATACTGATATTTTATACTAAATAACCTGCTAGTAATCTCATCTTCAGAAAATGTCTTTTTATGGATGTATCACCAGCCTGATTTTCTTAAAAAGGTGACATTTTTAGAAATTCGTCTGTAAACCAATCCGTTCCACTGAAACAGCAAAAATATTTTGGGAAAGAAAATATCGGCTGAAACTAGCCACTATTTTTTTTTCGAGAAAACGGACGATTTAGTTCAGTCGACCTCCATGTCTCTCAAATGAGTTGTGTCACGTCTCGGCCTTGCCCCCTGGTGGTGAAGGGTCTTCATGTTTGTTTTTCCCCTATGGTGTGTCTGGCTGTGCTGTTTAGGGCTGATCTGGGGTTCTGTTGTGATCTCCTGGTCTGGGGTCACATGGCCCAATCACACAGACCCACTCCCTATATATTCCCAGCAACACAGAGCCTCATTGACTGTTTGTGGAGTTTGATGGTGGTTCTGTCTGGTTCGTGTTTCCTGAGTTGCTGCAAAGCATTCCTGTTCAAGTGTTTTCTGGTTCTGACCTCGGCTTTATTTTTGACTATTCCTTCTACTCCCCCCTGGTACCGTATATTTTTCTGATCTGTTGCCAACCTCTGCCTGATTGACGATTCTTGTATGTTTCATGTTTTATGTACCTTGTCTGTCTTAGTTTAGTATTATATTCAGAGGCCGCTTATAAGGACCTCTTTTAGTATAGTCAGTCTGTTATGTTTACTGTCCTGCAGCCTGCTCCCTTCACAGATTGTCAAGTGTATCTTTGTGTTTCTGAGTGTCCTAAGTTGTCTGTCGGTCTTGAAGCCTTCGGAGCTTAGTGGCAATTCTGTTCTGTTTTTTGGTGCTCCTTGGTTTTGGAGAAATCCGTCTGTCCTTGTGTCCAGTCAGTTACTCACCTGCCTTAAGGGCTTCATCTCATGTTCCAAGCCACCACGATGGCCCAAGCAGGGTCTAACCGTTACAAGTTGAGCTCAACCATTTGTTTTCATTTGTAGAAGAGAGTTAGAACACGGAGTGCTAAGCGTTCCCGACGTGACAAATCCCGATTAAGGCTAGGGTCAGACTAACGCATTTTTCGCGTTTTCCGTGAAAAAGTGCGTTCGAACGAATGGACGCATTTTTTCACGGAATACGCGATAGCGGTCATACGATGCGCATTTTCGTCCGTGATTTTGTACAGATCATCAATAAAACCCTTTTTGTGTCTGGACGTTATGTTGGCCGGACATTAGCAGCGTCTGACGTCTCCTAATCTCACACACATGCCGCTATGCGGACGCAGCGCACTCTGTACGTCAGTAGTAGCGGTTTGACGTTCTAGAAAAGATGCGTTCGTTTGCCACTTGCGTTGAGCGGACGAACTTTCGTGCGGCCGTTCTTCTTATGTTACCCAGCATTGGACGTCATTTGCTGCTAGCACGGCCGTGATTTCGTGCGGTTAAACGCACATTAAAAATGCTTTCGTCTGACCTTAGCCTAAACCCTACCACAGGGCCAGGTCGCTGCTGTATCGAAAAAGTAAGGGGGCCGAAGGAATCACATCCTATTTCTGAAGGGGCCGATTATACCAAACATGATATGGCAGGTTATGAAAAAGTGAAATGGAGTTTCTAATAAAAAATGAAATAAAATCAGGAAATGCTGAAGACGCTCTTATGGGAGAATGTGTCAATGTTCAAAAATTAGTATAAAAAGGAGGAAGAGAAATGTAAAAAAACAGTGTCTGCACATATAGCAAATCTCACATTATACAGCGTGACTTAGTCATCACAGCAGCGTAGGAGTGAATATCCGAATCGCCAGTGCAACCATGACATGTGTCTCTCACTTTGCCTTCAGCCTGACTTCCTCATCACAGTTGAGCGTATCTGAGGGTGTGATTCACTAAGCAACGATGTGAGTGTGATGTTCCCGATTATCAATAGCAAAGCCTCCCGACCCATTCACAAAACACTCGGCTCGCACGTTCACCTCTTCCTGGATTGGTTTGACGCCATGTGGCCATGTTACGCAGTTGAACAATCAGAAGAGCCATCTCTGATCGGTTACACATGGCCAACTATGCCAACCAATGAAAGGAGCTCAATCTGTGGATAGAGCGAGGATAATCAGGAAATGTTTCACAAGGAATGATATTGGATAGCATTCCTAGTTAAATACCCCTAGGCCTCTGGAGCCCATACAAGAAGAGAACCAAGGCATGGAAGAACCTCCTTGGTGTTTCCGACCACCGGATGGTATCTAATCTACCCTGGGGCTTTTATTTCATTTTAGAGAATGTACCGGTAACACCCCATTTCTCTGGACACTGCACAGGTAGCGAAGAAAGCCCTAGCAGTCGAGGCACTAACAATCACTGCGAGTTTATCTTATCCGTACCCGTTCTGGGACAGATAAGGTAGAATTAAGGACGAACAGAAGAACCAAAAAATTTAATTTACTCCCTAACTAATAAACCAAATATTGATGTGCTGATATGTCCACTTTCTATACAAAAATGTCTGGAGTTTCAGTAGCAAAGGGACTGGTAAGCGCCAAGGCAGATCCAGATAACCCAATCGTAAGGAGATTATAGAGCAGTGGTTCTTAACCTTGTTGGAGGTACTGAACCCCACCAGTTTCATATACGCATTCACCGAACCCTTCTTAATTGGAAAAATAAAATATGATTTTTTCAAATTCAAAACATAGGTATATATTTATTTAGGTATATATTTTATACATAGGTGAACAAAACCATTAAAGAACAAAACCATTAAGAACAAAACCATGATTTTCACACAAAAACAAAAACATAATAATGAATATTTACTGCAAATCAGTGTGACTTCTGCTGTTGTCTTTCAGAGACCAGTTCAGAAATGCGCGGCTTTACCTTGGCAAGTGCCACTCTCAAGTCATTTTCGCAACAAAGTCTGTTCCTTTTCTTCGTTTTTATGTCCAGCATCCTCGAAAAGGATTGCTCGCAAAGATATGTTGTAACAAACGGTATGAAAATCTCCAGAGCGTTCTTAGCAATAACAGGGTACGTTACCATTTGTTGACAAAGCCGAGAACAGGAAGACTAGCCTTTTCATCGAATCTGGCTCTCCTCACCTTGAATTCAGCGAGCGTTGTGTTCTTGTATTTTCCATCTCCATGCAGCTTAGGCTGGGGTCAGACGAACGCAGTTTTAACGTGCGTTTAGCCGCACGAAATCACGGCCGTGCTAGCAGCAAATGACGTCCAATGCCGGGGAACATACGACGAACGGCCGCACGAAAGTTCGTCCGTGCAACGCAAGTGGCAAACGAACGCATTTTTTCGAGAACGTCAAACCGCTAGTACGGACGTACAGAGTGCGCTGTGGCCGCATAGCGGCGTGTTTGCGTGATTGGGAGACGTCAGACGCTGCTCATGTCCGGCCAACAAAACGTCCAGACGCAAAAAGGGTTTTATTGATGATCCGTACAAAATCACGGACGAAAATGCGCATTGTATGACCGCTATCGCGTATTCCGTGAAAAAATACGTCCATTCGTTCGAACGCACTTTTTCACGGACAACGTGAAAAATGCGTTCGCCTGACCCTAGCCTTAAGGAAGTGTTCTCTTAGTTTTGCCGGTGCTAGACTAGAACTGCTCAACTTGGCATTGCAAATCATGCAGTTAGGACGCTGACTCCCATCACGTTCCGTTATACATGTGAATCCATATTGTACATATTCGTCCGACCACTTTCTTTTTTTGCTCGACATAGTTAGTATGAAGGGATTAAAATATTAATAAAGAAATCACACGACGTACCAGTTAAAATTCGACTACTGGGCGCGCCAAATTCCCTGCAGCACAGATAGGCCAAGGCAGCGATGTTGCGTGATCACCTGCAGCCAATGATGGACAAGCGGGGCGTGTCATCACGAATCATATGAGTCGGGTGTGTGTCTTGACCTCCGCCGAACCCGCGAGACTGACTCACTGAACCCCTGGGGTTCGATCGAACCCAGGTTAAGAACCACTGTTATAGAGTATACAGAGGTCAATCAAGTTGTCCAATGCGGTCTCCACTTTCCAGTCAATCAGGTATTACAGTGATTCTGCTCACAGATGCAAGATGGAAGTCAAATAATCATGATCCGCTACACGTATGCGCTGTAATAAATGAGAATGTTTAGGTGGCGCTCTTGCTTTTCAGATTATAAGGGGGTCAGAAGGTCAACATGTGTGACATCACGAGTGTTTCAAAATGGCCAACATGCAAATGTGCTTGCCCCTTGAAATCCAGGCGAGCCTGTCATGGAGAGACCTGGCTTCGGCCTTCACATGCCCTCTCATATACTGGTCAGGCACGCAGGATTGGCAGCTGTGTTTGAGAGATACAATGGGAAGAGGACATCATCCATCATACTGGCGATTTTCTCTTAATGTTACAGTCTTGTCCAACCTGGTAACCTCTTGGGATTTAGTAAAAATAAAACAGTTGGTTGGTCGGCTCTATATTATGGGCTCTGGGACTTTTTTATAGCCTCACTGGAAGACCAATGGATGCAGCCCACCAGAAATTGGCAGCTACCCAGATCCAGTGGCGTAACAACCGGGGGGCAGCCGGTACGCAGGGGTTGTTACGCCCGGAGACCTGGGGGCAGGGCTCGAGTCCTGCGGTGCGGGAACGCAGGTTCCTGCTGTGTACTGAGCCCGACAAAGTGAGCAGGGGGGGCAAATGCCGGCGGCCGCATTTCTATCCTACGAGCGGCCGCCAGCATAAAGCTCTGCTGCTCGGCTGGGGGGGGATCTATCCACCAGCCAGCCGCGATCTCGCGAGATCTGGCTGGTGGTTAGATCCCCAGCCGTGCAGCAGAGCTTATGCTGGCGGCCGCTCGAGGAGAAAAAGCACGCGGCTGCCGGAAAAGACTAGGAGAGGTGAGCTGGGGGGCAAATACATTGATGTGTGAGAGCTGGGGGCAAATATATCCATGTGTGAGAGCTCGGGGGCAAATACATCCATGTGTGAGAGCTGGAAGCAAATACATCCATGTGTGAGCTTGGGGCAAATACATCCATGGGTGAGAGCTGGGGGCATATACATCCATGGGTGAGAGCTGGAAGCAAATACATCCATGTGTGAGAGCTGGGGGCAAATACATCCATGGGTGAGAGCTGGGGGCATATACATCCATGGGTGAGAGCTGGAAGCAAATACATCCATGTGTGAGAGCTGGGGGCAAATACATCCATGGGTGAGAGCTGGGGGCATATACATCCATGGGTGAGAGCTGGGGGCAAATACATCCATGAGTGAGAGCTGGGGGCAATATTTCCATGTGTGAGGTGGGGCAAATATATCCATGTGAGCTGGGGGCAATATTTCCATGTGTGAGCTGGGGGGGCAATATTTCCATGTGTGAGCTGGAGGGGGTACCCTGGGCCCATGGTATGGAAAAGGTTTGCAGGGCTGTGCAGATGGGGTGCCACGTGTGTTCTGGCAGCATGGAAAGGGTGCACTGGGCAGCCCACACCTGGGTTACCCTACACTGCATAGCTGCAAGGGGTATGTGCTGGGAGGGGGGGGTCCAGAGCCTGTATTTATAATTCTGGGGGTCCAATGTATATAATTCTGGGGGTCCTGTGCCTGTGTATATAATTCTGGGGGTCCAGTGTATATAATTCTGGGGGTCCAGTGTATATAATTCTGGGGGTCCGGTGGCTGTGTATATAATTCTGGGGGTCCAGTGCCTGTGTATATAATTCTGGGGGTCCAGTGCCTGTGTATATAATTCTGGGGGTCCAGTGCCTGTGTATATAATTCTGGGGGTCCAGTGTATATAAATCTGGGGGTCCGGTGGCTGTGTATATAATTCTGGGGGTCCTGTGCCTGTGTATATAATTCTGGGGGTCCAGTGCCTGTGTATATAATTCTGGGGGTCCAGTGGCTGTGTATATAATTCTGGGGGTCCAGTGTATATAATTCTGGGGGTCCAGTGTATATAATTCTGGGGGTCCAGTGCCTGTGTATATAATTCTGGGGGTCCAGTGCCTGTGTATATAATTATGGGGGTCCAGTGTATATAAATCTGGGGGTCCGGTGGCTGTGTATATAATTCTGGGGGTCCTGTGCCTGTGTATATAATTCTGGGGGTCCAGTGGCTGTGTATATAATTCTGGGGGTCCTGTGCCTGTGTTTATAATTCTGGGGGTCCAGTGGCTGTGTATATAATTCTGGGGGTCCAGTATCTTGTCCCGGTCCGGGCCTGCTTATAACCAGAGTGGACGTTTATATAATGAGGGGGGAGGATTTCTGCCCCGGGTGCCCATAACTCTGGTTACGCCACTGCCCAGATCCACCTTTGAATCGCCATTGCACTGCAGGGATTTGCAGAACTCGTAAGATATGGCATCCACCAATTACGGAAAACGCTTAAAACAAGATCTCGTCACCCCCTGAATATCTACTTGACGTGGTCTTCACTCCAGGAGCCGTGCTGATGCTCGGAGTGGATGAAGTGTTATCTGAGCATATGGGTGGTTCACCCATTGTTCTGACCACCTATCGCATGGGGATACATGTCATGTGTGAATATTGTCCTGAGTATGCACAGTAAGCTTGCACTGACAAGTGATCAGGCTCTAAATAGGAAGTCAGGGTTGTGTGTGTAAAAATGCTGATATTTATATGCGCCATTAGACGGTCAATATCAATGTCAAGGCACATTACAATGTAGGACACATTGTTTCACCCCATGCTTGAAGAACTGAGGGTACAACCATGCATGGTGTATCCCAAACTGTAGATTAAAGGATTTTGTTGTGAGTGAGCTGTCTGTGGGGGATTTAGATTTAAGAACGTCTAAAAATTAGGGGCATCCTGCCGTTAAATTGATGTGGGCTCTCAGTGGCGTCACTAGGGTTGGTGTCACCCGGTGCGGAAACTCATGGTGTCACCCCCTCGACTCGAGCGACGAGCCGCCCCTCAGTTTAACACAAAATGATGTAAACTATTGTTACTCACATGCAGCACTCCCATATAACGCTAAATGTAAAACAATAGATATATTAATTCCTAGCAAAATTACACCATAATATTACCAGATCATATGACGAATACAAAGGAATTCGAATTTATTTAAAACATTTAGAAAATGTTTATTTTAAGGAATAAACTTAATGCCATAAAATAATATGGGGCTTATTTATTTTCATAAAATGCCAGTGTTTGATTTTGGCAATGTGGTAACTAACACAGACTGTTTTTTGCCTGTGTTCTCTCAAGATTTCAAAATAATAATATAACCCCATATATTCTAAAATTTTAGAATTTGAGATGAGAAGAACACAGGCAAAAAACACTTTTTGATTTTACTTTTAATTGGATTTTACAATTGATTTGTCAGGCTCAGCTCAGCTGTTTCACACAGACTCACACTGTCTAGACGCTCTGTCTCTCCCGACTCGAGTCCTCAGAAGACAGCCAGAGCGCAGAGCTGCCCAGGCAGCAGGTGAGAGGGACTGGGACTGGGAGCAGCCGAGCAGGAGGCACCACGCACCGCACACACGCCTCAGCTCCCGCGCGCTTCTAAAGAAAATGCGCCACGGCACGAGGGAGCTGTTAGGGCGGTGGGCGGGCTGCCGCCGATGAGAGGCGTCAGCGCGCAGGCGCGGCTCTGAATTCCCTTGAGCGGCGTCAGAGGGGGTGGGATCTGCGCGGCCATCTTTGATGCGTCACGTGCAGCGTGGCGACGGCGTGCGCTCGAGTGTCGCTGTGTGCAGATAGAGAGTAATGCGGCACAGCGCGGCAGCATGATGCTCCACCTCCACCCATCATGGATGGATGTGGAGGATCATGCTGCCGCGTTGCGCCGCATTACTCTATCTGCACTGCACAGACACTCGAGCTGCACGCCGTCGCCACGCTGCACGTGACGCATCAAAGATGGCCGCGGGCGCCGGGCGGCACTGGCAGCATGATCCTTCCTCCGGCTCCAGGCTCCAGATGACTGGCGGTGCCGGAATCAAAGATGGCCGCGGGCGGCGTGGCGGCATGATGAAGATCCACAGTCCACTCCAGACCAGGAAATGGAATCCTCCACTGTCCACATCCGATCCGGATCACCTCCTCCATGGGGGGGGGGGTCCTCCATGGGGGGGGTAACCTGCACGGCGGACGGAAAAAAAAAAAAAAATCCTTAAAAAATCCTCAAACAGCTTGTGACGGTGTCACCCCGCCAAGGGTGTCACCTGGTGCGGGCCGCCCCCCCCTGCCCCCACCCAGCGACGCCACTGTGGGCTCTATTTCCCACCATCCTCAATCAGAGTTAAACCGCATGGTCATTAACACTCATAGCAGGGTCAGAGGAGGATATTGCGTACTTGTTATTTAAAATTTGGGGTTTTAAAATGTACATCTTTGCATTGATGCCGTAAGAAATTAGCAAGTGTTCATACGGAGTCTTTTTTACTGCATTTTGAAAGAAAACAGAAGCAGTTGTTTGCTCAAGTCGATTTCCTGTGTAACGCAGCGAATATTGCATAATGCAGCCCAGGAAACCCAATCCTACGTAAAATTATACAATGTTTCGTGGCTCCTGCAAATTGATCTCAGCTTACATTAAATTCTAATGGTTGACTTGTACGAGAATCAAATCGCGTGATGAAAAGCTGGTGTCATTTCCATTCATGACTATACAAGTCATGCCAGAGTTGGCTAAACATGGTGGTGGGTAAAAATAGGGTTGATCAGACTCGTCTCCATTGGTACATTTTAAATGGGGGTTTTGTTAATTAAAGCACACCTGTCATACTTACCTGGAGGGCCCTGCTATCTTGGTATTGGCACAGTCCAGAGCTGCCAAAGCATGCGTATCAGATGAGATCAGAAGGGCCAGTCTATACGAGGCAAGCAATGGGGTGCCCACCAGATGAGCAGACCAGGTGCAGTGGAAGTGTTAAAATGTTGGTGGTGTCAAAAATTTCAAACGAGGGAAATGGCGATTGCATACTATTAGGGCAGCCACAATATGTCAGGGCAGTGTTACCCAGAGTACTGCCTTCATCCTAATAGGGTCTAAATCTTGTGTGGTAGCTGTAGACGGCCAGCAGTCTCCACCAAAAGTATCTGGATTGTATCTTCTGCCCCCCAAAAACCCAGCTTTAGCAGTTTGAAGATGGACTGTCTGTTGTTGGCTTCATATATACTAAACCTTCGGTTTTCCAAAGCAGTAATGTTCTAAGAAGCTCTCAGTTAGTGGTGTCACAATCTCCTGTAGTGTCCTTGGAGGGTTGACAGCCTCAACCAAAACAATTTACACCCGTCCCCTTAAAGTACTACATCTAGACACATGAGGTTTGTGTTTCAAGACTTACAACCATTCAACGAGTTGAGTCAAATCATCTGTGGTCAGTATGCGGTGGTCACTGCCCAAAAAGTTGACCGTTTTAAAAATGAAGCCAGTTACGGTTTTACAATCAGGAATGACCTTCACACGCTTTCCTATAGGAACAATGTTTAGCACCTTTCAGCTAGGACAGTGGTGGGCAATTACAGCCCTCCAGATGTTTTGAAACTACATTTCCCTTGAGTCTCTACAAACCTAATGAGCAGCCGAGCATCACGGGGAATGTAGTTTCAAAACATCTGGAGGGCCGTAATTGCACACCCCTGAGCTAGGAGAATCTTCTGTGCAATGATATACCCGTCAGGCATAAAACCTTCACCAAGGCTCTACATCCCACCTCTTGCACCCAGCAGTTGACCATTAAAGCATGGACCTTGTCAATGTGTTACAGCCATTAAATGAGCTGGCCCCACCTTCCCAATGGAACAATTTTCTCAGCACATTTCTGCTGATGGAGTCCCAATCTTCGGCGGAAATTTTTGAGTGCTAGCACCCGCCATCTTGAAGATCTAGGCCCAAAGACCCATGAGGTCTCGTGAGGTGCACAGGACTACACAATGCATTGGAGCCATTATATAGGTGGAGACAGCTTCCCAAGGGCACAGTACTCTCCATCTCCACACCTACCACCTAATGAAGTGGTGAGATTTTCTGGTGCCCTTGAAGGCTCAGCAGTCTACTTCAGAAGACCGAGAACACCTCTGAATGTCAAACATTAGAAAAAACCTTTCAGATATAAAAAAAACTTTCCAGCTTTAGGTGCCCCACCTTCTGACGTATTTCCTATGTACAAAGAAATTATTAAATTTCACATTTTATCGGTTGATTAAATACATAACGTAACAAAGGCGTATGTCGTGCAAGTCCTACTTCTCACTAAAACAAATGCCATTAGTAAAAATAGAGATTTATGGAAATGAACACAGTACCTTCTAAACCAGACACCTGCAGATGTTCCACCAAGTCACATCCGAAGACTTTGTCCTTTCCGCCTTTCTTTTTTCCCTTCTGTCTTGCTTTTATCGCGAGAGACATAATGTAACCTTTGGTCAAGCCCAACTCAGAACTTAATGGCGGAGTGAGTGGTGGTCAAGTTGGGAATCCAGTGCATGTTAATCCCGAAAGTATGACAGTAAATCCTCTCTACCATGAAGCTATTTCCATAGACAGCCTAACGCTCCTTCAGATAAACAGCCGACTGTAATTCCCAGGTCCTAAAGATTTGTTTCATTATCAAAAATGTTCATGCACCTGCTCCCGTACTCCTTCGGTCCTGTGCACCTACATACTTTTCATGCATGCAGGAAGTGGTTCGTGTAGAGGAAGCAGCCTTGGTACAGAAATGATCTCCGCCCTTGATGTGAAAAGCATTTTGACCAAAGAACCATACCCCCTTTTTTTTTTGTTCTAATTTCTGAGATCAGAGCTTTAGAGGAAGCCTGAGCTACTGTCTCGAAACCACATCCTGTTCATAGCATCACAAAAAACCACACACGTTTGCACAATGCGAACAAGTCTCTCCCTATAAGCTACCCAAATAGGTCTCCTTGCCAATCTGCAGTGTACACGGTTCTTGCTTACATTGGCATATGTGACCGGTCACGGTTTACATCGAATATCGGGTCAGTATCCGGAGTCCTAATAGAAGCTAAAAGGAGTACGGAGCCTTGTGTAGCATAAAGAACACAATGTAGTCCTCAAAAGCAGCAAGTTTGTGTTTAAAAGTGCCTCACAGGACCTCAAAGCATGGTAGAAGATAACAGCCAACCTCAAAACGTCCAAACCCTAAGACCGTAACTTTTTTACAGTGATAACGAAGATGTGGAATTATCTGCCTGTTGAGGTGGTTGGGTCAGAGTCTGTACAGACTTTTAAACAATGACTGGATGACTTCCTGCAAAAACATAATATTAAGGGTTATAATATTTACTATGTGGGTGAAAGCTACTTGATCCAGTTGAAGTGGTTGAGGCCAAAACAGTAATTGAATTTAAGCAGGCATGGGATAGGCATAAGGCTATCCTAAACAAGAGATAAATGCAGGTAAAGTATCCATGTAATTGGGCAGACTAGATGGGCCGAAAGGTTCTTATCTGCCGACATTTTTCTATGATCCAAGGACAAATCTGACGCCATCTGCGGTCAAGGACTTCTTTCCCAGTACGTTGCATATTCGGCGAGCGCTTCAGACTGGGGTTTTTGCCTTCTTTTGGATCAACAGCAGTAGGTGATGTGTAAAAGGTTGAACTCGATGGATACACTTTTTTTGGCCTGTGTACCTATGTATTTATGTGGATTTTATGGAAAATATGTGATAACTCTTGTATTTTTGTGCCTTAACATGGAAAGATATGATTGATCACCTGAATACAGGCTTTGTGCGGGACCAATGGGAACTCATTCTTCTGCAAAAAAGGTGGACAAACTGCATTCCCCCATGCGTTCTTCCTGGACTTGACCCCATGCCTTTATTTCTTGCCAAGTCACTAGCAATGCCGAACAGTTACTTGCCACTTCTGAAGCCGGCCACTTTCATGCAAAGATATCCCAGCTCTAACACATATAAAGTATGGCACTAAATAGAGTGAGCGGTGAATATATCAGCGTACAGAGAAATTGGGTAAAAATCCCACCATCAAATCATTTGCAAATTCCAAAAATAAAAAATAGCATCAATACAGTTGATTTGTAGCAGCTTTGCTCCAATCTCCATCATTGCAATACAAGACATAAATGCACAGAGCAGGTAATTGCACAGCAGGTGTAAAACACCCAGGGCCCTACTCCAATGTTGGTGCTAAATGGAAGACGCTACTGGAAAACCCGAGCGTCTGCCGTGTTCCATCAGCTCCTGTCATTTAAACACCAGTATCACGAAGGAGCTGCTTTCTCGGCGACTCCAGTCATAATTGGGGGATGCACCAAAATTCCGGCCACTGAAATTATCGGCCGGAAATGGTGCTTTCGGCCGAAAGTGAAAAATTCAGCCAAAAAAAAAAAAAAAAAAGGGGGTCGAAAATTTTCGGGGGCTCGCCTGAACCTGGAGGCCACCCGAGAAGCTTGCTTGGCCGGCCTTCAGGATCAGGCGAGTCCCCGGCTCGGCCCAGCCTCAGGTTCTCATGTCTGATTTTCGGTTTCGGTATTTGATTTCAGCCGAACCGATCCCGAATTTTCGTTTCAGTATCGGCCGGAAATTTCCATTTTGGTGCACCACTAGTCGTAATCCTGTGGAGAACACCAGCAACGCTAAACGCCGCATGTAACATGGTTAAGAGCTTTCCATCGTTAGTCGTGGTATATACGTCAACCCGACTTCCCAATCCCTCTTTAGGTTTCCCTCCTCGGACTGCATCTTAAATAACTGAGCCACATTTGGGTTTGTTTCAGATGTATTTTCTTTCATCTATCACAAATTAAGCAAAATAAAACATTTAAAACACGACCAAAATTCCAATTATTTGTCATTTACAATGATCAAAAAAAACAAAACAAACAAAAAACGGCAGCTAGTAAAATCAACATATATTACAAAACATCTTCCCCAGAACGAAAATCAAACCCTTTGCGCCATTTTGGTTTTATAAATAGGAATATTTATAAATTATATACACACACACCACATATAAATAGGGACATGTTGCTTATTGCAGGTTGTGATGGGATGGGCTCTTTTTCTTACATCACCTTCCTTTTAAAATGCCCCCCTAAAAAGGTACATAATTATTTACATCCAAGGTCATTGTTTACTTACACAATGTCATACAAAAACAGGTAGCTCTTGAAAAAAAACCTTTATTAGACCTATCGACACCTCCCAACACTGGAAGGTACTCAGTCAGGATAGGAGGAATTGGAAAGGGTTGACTCTGGAGTCGGGAAGTGGCAATCATGCAAGGGTGAAGAAGGTGGCTCTTTTGAGAAGACTTGCCCAACTAGGGAAAGGTTGGAGGGCAGCTATGCCAAGCTATCTACCATTGTTTCCCATTCTCAAAAATTACAATACAGTGGCTTTTCGATGAACAGGAAGTCCTACTTTGGGGTATACTTCCCTGAAACCAGGATTAAGACTTTTGAGGAGCCAGAACACATTGCATGTTGACATTGTTATCTACGATTTCTGATCATCTCAAAAGCTGGTGTTAAATCATTAACATTTGCAGCCAGGGCAAAAGGTTTCTAGAACTACATCTTGCACGGAATCGGTGAAACGTTGGCCTATGGAACAAAAACACGAGTAGATCTTTGGGTAGCAGAAATAGTGTTGCGTCCATCAACAAGATGGAACGTCGCGGTCACAAAATCCAATCTGTTTATTCATTCTTTGATGGACACCAACTCTTGTTTGTAATACTTTTTGGACTTTTTCAAATCGATGCAAACTCCGTTTCATGTTCCACATTCTTGGGAGTCAAGACATGGTGCAAAATCCAGTTTATTAGGTAGTTAACAGCATTTTGGTAATACTGGAAGAAGTGCATTTCCTTCCGCTTCTTGCAGTTAGCATTGCTCCTGTAGGATCCCCGCACTCTCATTAGGTTACCACCTTGGGATCTGTAATGAGGCTTTAATCCTTGGTTTCTTGGCCAAGGTCTATCAACACAGTCTTTTTAATGTCCTTGAAGGGAATACTGTGTGGGGGGGGGGGACATGGCTGGAATTAATAGAGGAGAAAAAAAATGTTCCTTAAGGATCCGATTATACCTTTGGCTTCAGCTTTCAGGTCCCCCCATAGTGCATTATTTACAACGTGAAGGACTCTTGATAACCTCTGGCTAATATAGCAGATAGAATCTCCAAGATCGTCTGTCCTCTTTAAGTGATTTCTATTCTTTCACTTTCATTTTTCTCAAGTTTCTTATTTCTTCGAAGCGAAGGCTTTTCAAAGTCACAGTTGCCGTTGGTTATACAAGGTGTCCCCGACCGTTTATGTAGATCCCGTTGGCGGTGGGTTTTGCCCTTAACGTGCCATTTTCTTGATAAAAGTGCGTCATGCCCTGCTTAATGAATGGTTGGTTGCCCGTGACAGTGACATATCGTTCCTCGTGATCTGCGTCTTGATCCTGTGGCAGATCTTCCAGGTCGGTCATGTCCTCGTTCTCCTCCTTTACGTCTTCGTCTGGAACGGTGGAGAGGAGTTCCGTCTGAGTCTCTGTTTCCCGGACGGTTGTTAGGGTCGAATAACTCCGCCGATCTACCTCTTCTCCCTGCGGAAACACAAGAAGTTTCAGTTTGGATGCAAATTAACCCACCTTTGTAATAATGCGCAGCTAATCGCTCATATTTGGATATGTAGATGATCAAAACCTTTGCTAATAGCTTTGATGAGATTTTAGGCGTTTTTGAGCGAATAGAACTTGATTGTGGAATATGGAGCTGCAAACGCTGGAAGATTCAACTTCTAATATCTGGGAGAAGCAGATTCTTACACCAGTGACGTGCGGTGAGGTCAGTGGCTGGTGAGGCACTGGCTAGTATCAGAGCCAGATATATACGGGGTTACGCAGTCGCAATTTACGTATTTGATTATCGTTCTATAGGAAAATAGAGTTTCACTATTTATAAAGTAAAGTTTCCTTTATTTTTGCAGTTCTAAGAGCACGCACTTACAATACTGACTAATAGAGGGCGCTATTACAACACTTACTTTAAAGAAAGTTCGCATATAGGTTTTTAGTTCTAAGTCAGTATTGTAAGTGCATGCTCTAATAGAGGGCGCTATTACACACATGCTGACTGCTGAGCTCTTCCTGCCTGCCCGCCCGCCCCAAGACTGACGAGGACAGTCACATGACTGTCCTGCGTCAATCAATCCATGGGGAGCTCTGCCTGCCATGGGGGCGTTTTTTTTTTTTTAAAAAAAAGAATTGCTTGAGAGTTTAGACCAAATGGAGCTTTCCCATTGGCTCAAGCTTTCAATTGCTCTTAGTGCCTCTGGAGGCACTGAAAAGCGTAGAACCAGGAAGTCAGCTTGAGCTACGCAATTAGCGTAGCGTTCAGCTGCGCAAATTGCATAGGCTATGCTGGCTCAGTGCTGCACCTGCTGTCTGTGTAGTGAAACACACACACACACACACACACACACACACAGGCAGGCCGGCCGGCAAACTGAAAGTACAGGGGGAAAAAAAGCGGAGGACAGAGAAGCACAGCGAGGGAGCGTGGAGAGGTGAGAATGAGAACTTTTTTCAATGAATAACATTTTATTTACAGATTAACTATACATACATGTCATTGCATAACAATGAGCACATTCATTTACTGGAATGGCAGGGGAGGCCCTGCCTGCACGTCCATGTCTTACACCAACCCCAAGTCCCTGCCCCTAGCCTTATTAAAAACATAAATCTACCTTTGATCCCGACACTTACTTATCCAAACATTACTCGCCTTTCAGTCTAGGACCCCTGAACCCAACTACACTTAAGGCTGGTTGTTCACTGGATCCATAGTCATACGACTCGTCTGTATAGGTCAGGCTAATCCCCCAACACAGAAAGAGGTCGAACAGAATCCATTGCATCCGACTTCACTTGTAGGACTTCAGCAGACTAGATCAGACTAGTGATGGCTTCCATTCGAATGGGATTTTCTTCAAGTTGGAAAACGGGCCAGCTGCCACTACACATAGCAAAGGCACACACTGTACAGAGTGGCCATTTGCCACTATACACAGCATAAATACATACACACACACAGATAGGTATATATTGTGACAGTGTGATTAGGGGCAGGGTGGTAGACCACAGGTTTATTAGCAGGTGAATGGAGAATTCCCTTTCCCCCCCTATAGGGTTAACTCACAGCCAATGCCCG
The DNA here is from genome assembly GCA_009667805.1 of Leptobrachium leishanense. NCBI lineage: Eukaryota > Metazoa > Chordata > Amphibia > Anura > Megophryidae > Leptobrachium > Leptobrachium leishanense. The sequence continues at coordinate 15,947,609 of CM019075.1, forward strand.
ATTAGGATGCCCTGCCCTTATAGGAGATGTGGTTCCCTCGGAGAGGGCAGTCTTGGTGCTGGGTTTAACAGGGTTAAACGCAACTAGTGGACGACCAGCCTAACCCTACAGCAAGGACTACACATCAATACCCCATGTCATTAACCCCCCGCGGTATTCCCGTGTGTGCCACACTCTGGCTGGATACTCACCTGTCCCTGCGCTCCCTCGCTGACCTTCACGATCGCATTCTCCTCCGGACGATCGTGGAGTCCTGCTTCACTTCTCGCGAGAAGGGAACCAGGAAGTATGATGTCGCGATCGTCCGAAGGTGACAGCGGGGGACAGCGAGGGAGCGCAGGGACAGGTAAGTATCCAGCCAGAGTGTGTCTCAGGGTTACCGCTTTCAGCAATGAAATTAACCACGAGCCACACACGATATAACACCAGGGGGCCAAATAAATTGTAATGATTCTGACATATAAAATATGTCAGAATCGTAACGCCAGGGAGGTTAAGGAGTTACTGAGTGAGTCAAGCGAAAGCCGAAGCGGTGAGATCCGTATTCTTTAGAGAGAGAAAAAAAATACAGAAAATAGAGTAAGAAGTTTTAATCAACAAAAGGTTTGCACAACTTTCTCGGCAGATTGTACTTTGTGAATGTATGGGTGTATTTGTGTGGAATGTCCAGAAGCGCATGAGTACAAGAATAAACACAGGCTTTTATGGTGCATTAATTAACTGGTGATACATTACTATACTTGCATCAATAATATCGACTTGTAGACAATAGTCGAAAAAGATGCCGTGTCAGATGGGAGAAAAATATAAAAAAAACTAAAAAAATTTGACTTGATATTCTTCAAATTGAGCAATGGGCTAGAATATTAAAAATGGTCTATAACATGAAGCGGATATAATAAATCTATAAACCGTTATGTAATGGAAAAAAAAAATAATATTTTTTTAAATTGAGAATTAGTGCCGTACCACACCTACAGACCCCCCCCCCCCACTGGTACAGAGGTGGGAGGGAATTAAAGGTACGGTGCTGCATCAGGCTGACATACCGGAACAGAACCAGAAGGGGGAGACAACAACCTAGATATGTTAAATATGTGGGATCCAGGGGATAAAAAAAAATAAAAAAATTCTGTGAAAAATAATTGTGCGTTTTCCATGATCTCGAACGCTCAGTGAGTTTAGGGTCAGTGGGAGTTGTGAGTGGGCAGGCGAGCCCATTCCGTGGAAACGTCAGATTTCGACCATACTGGTCGAGATTCATTAGGACATGTCTAAAGAGTTAGGAGAGCCGTGAATGATCTTGCCTCTCCATCGAGATTCGCCGGGCAGTTACCAACTTTTAGGTTTTTTATCTTCTCACTTTTAAATTTTAATAAGTTTGAATTAATTTTTAATGAATTTATTTTGTTTTTCATGTGAAAATATTTCAAATATAAGCAGGGGTCAAGTCGAGGGCGAACACGTGGGTATGGAGTTCTCTACTATTTTCGCAGAGGGAACGGAGTTCCCATTGGTCCCACACACAATCAGGGTTATTCAGAGAGAGGTGAAAACCAGGAGAATGACTGATCAAGTGAAAATTCTAGGTCAAAATAGCCGATTTGGAAAGTGAGATGAATGGGAGAATTTTTCTGGTTTGGCTATTTTGACCTAGAATTTTCTTCACTTCTCCAGTCATTCTCCTGGTTTTCACCTCTCGCTGAATAACCTTGTAAAAAACTTTAATTCGGGTGTTCGATCATATCTTTCCCTGTTAAGTCACAGTAAACATAGGATCTACCATATATTTTTTGCTAAAAAAAAATAATAAAAAAAAATAAAAATAGACAAATACAAATAAATATATCCAATTTAAGCACGTGTTTGTGTTAAATGCACAATGATAATTACTAATTGGGGGACAGAAATCTCAGTGGGTTCCCACACACTGTTTTTTTTAGGACTTGACCTGTGACTAGAAGATAGGACTTTTTCTTTGCTGCCCATTTTTTCATGCAGATAATAGTCCCAAGGTGGAGCCGAGCCCTTGCTCTTGAATGGGAGGAATACGGCCATGTGCCGACACATATCCCCTTCACTTGACAAAGGCTAACCTCCAAGCCGAATTAAAAAAAGATCGTTCTGTTCATTCTAATAAAAATTACCCATAATCCCATTTTGAAGAGTATCTGGATTCTTGCTTTTTGTCACAATAGAGCCCATGAGCACCCCCTGTGGACGCCTGAGTGCGGTGCTACCAGCTCTGTGTTGAGGTTGTGACGGACGGACAGACAGACAGACAGACAGAGAGACAGACGGACGGGCGGACAGACAGACAGACGGACCTGTGCGGATAGAAGGGGTGCGTATGTGAGGGGTTTCAGAAATTCAAGCTCTACAAGAACGAGATTGTTGACACTGTCCTCGCAGTGTTTTTACCGGAATGACAGACACCTAGACCTTGAAAAGACACAGGAATGTAGCTGGTGCAGAGGTGGATTAACGGCAGCTCCAGAGTGCACAGCGTTTTGTGAAAGACAATAGAGCGATTGAAAGACAAACTCTTTTTTTTCCCCCCTGAATTTTTGCTTAGTCTCAGTTTTTCTTCCAGTGAACAAACAGTTGTGTTTGAGGCGGTTACGCCGAATTCCAGCTCGATGCCGGAATATTAAATAAACTTTGTGTTTGTTTGTGATATTAATTTACAAAACATCAACAGCAAGTGAGTAATAGCAGCAAACCAAGGCACCGAACACAACATCCGTACAACATCAGCTTTAAGACCACAGCCACCATGTTTCTTTCAACCCCTGCCTTCTTCTGACCTGATTGCTCAGGCCAGTATATCCCAAGACCTCCATCCAACCAGAGCTAAAGTCACCCCATTAGCCATTTACCCTCTCCCATAAACCCCATAATCCATTCTCTAGTATTATTATCATCATTTATATAGCGCCAACAGTTTGTTACAATAACCAAAGGGAATGAGATACAGATAGACATAGGATGGAAACAAGAGGTGTAGAGGGCCCTGCTCATAGGAGCTTACAGTCTAGAGCAGTGGTTCCCAACTTCGGTCCTCAAGTACCCCTAACAGGACAGGTTTGGGGAAACGCAGACTAAATCCTGTTATCACTGAGCAACCAATGATATCACCTGGGCTGTGCTTCAGATACTGGAAAACCTGACCTGTCAGGGGTACTCTAGGACCGTGGTTGGGAACCACTGGAGGGATTTGGTTGAGGATGACAAGAGGGCTTTATTGGACAACAGGATCATTAGTGCCAGCGGTTTAGGAATGGTGTGGCCATACTATGCAAATTACACACATACTGCCTTCCATTTATGGCCCCATACTCACTCAACATCCCTCACACTACCCATTCTGCTCCCATTTGATCCATACCCTTTGCCTGCTCAGATAACACAAATACTTCCCACCTGGTTTCTGATAGGAATCCATAACAATGAGTCTAAAACCCAATAAGACCCTACTGACTTAGGGTTTCGTTTAAATGCGACTCGATCGAAGCGCGATTGGCCAGGTTTGGTTGGGGATGCCAACCAAAGGGAAAGCAACCGGGGGGGTAGGGAAAGCAACCAAGCCAGGTGGATCGACTTATGGGCAGGCAACAATCACAAACGGGCATCCAGAGGGGATGGGGGCGAAGGACTACCCAAATATGGCATTCCCGGCTCACCCCTGCAACTCACGGGAAAACTGGGGCCATAGGGACAGGGGCTCCGTGGCCAAAAGAACGATCAGAGCCATGGTGGTCACCCAGGTGGATATTAAAAGTTTGGATCAGTTATCGGCACTCGGCACCAATGGAAATCTCAATTTTAGCGATTCAATTCTAATTTATTGGTAAGCCAAAGTCAGAAATACACTATATTGCCAAAAGTATTCGCTCACCTGCCTTGACTCGCATATGAATTTAAGTGACATCCCATTCCTAATCCATAGGGTTCAATAGGACGTCGGTCCACCCTTTGCAGCTATAACAGCTTCAACTCTTCTGGGAAGGCTGTCCACAAGGTTTAGGAGTGGGTTTATGGGAATTTTTGACCATTCTTCCAGAAGCGCATTTGTGAGGTCACACACTGATGTTGGACGAGAAGGCTTGGCTCTCAGTCTCCGCTCTAATTCATCCCAAAAGTGTTCTATCGGGTTGAGGTCAGTACTCTGGTGTGGATGAACTTGACTGGCCTGCACAGACTCTGTCATCCATGTCTTTATGGACCTTGCTTTGTGCACTGGTGCACAGTCATGTTGGAAGAGGAATGGGCCAGCTCCAAACTGTTCCCACAAAGTTGGGAGCATGGAATTGTCCAAAATGTCTTGGTATGCTGAAGCATTCAGAGTTCCTTTCACTGGAACTAAGGGGCCAAGCCCAGCTCCTGAAAAACTACCCCACACCATAATCCCCCCTCCACCAAACTTTACACTTGGCACAATGGAGTCAGACAAGTACCGTTCTCCTGGCAACCGCCAAACCTAGACTCAGATTGCCAGATGGAGAAGCGCGATTCGTCACTCCAGAGAACACGTCTCCACTGCTCTAGAGTCCAGTGGCGGCGTGCTTTACACCACTGCATCCGACGCTTTGCATTGCACTTGGTGATATATGGCTTGGATGCAGCTGCTCGCCCATGGAAACCCATTCCATGAAGCTCTCTGCGCACTGTTCTTGAGCTAATCTGATGGCCACATGAAGTTTGGAGGTCTGTAGCGATGGACTCTGCAGAAAGTTGGCGACCTCTTCGCACTATGCGCCTCAGCATTCGCTGACCCCGCTCCGTCAGTTTACTTGGCCTACCACTTCGTGGCTGAGTTGCTGTCGTTCCCAAACACTTCCACGTTCTTATAATACAGCTGACAGGTGACTGTGGAATATTTAGGAGCGAGGAAATTTCACGACTGGATTTGTTGCACAGGTGGCATCCTATCACAGTTCCACGCTGTAATTTCCTGAGAGCGACCCATTCTTTCACAAATGTTTGTGAAAACAGTCTGCATGCCTAGGTGCTTGATTCTATACACCTGTGGCCATGGAAGTGATTGGAACACCTGATTCTGATTATTTGGATGGGTGAGCGAATATTTTTGGCAATATAGTGTATATCAAGTGCCCAAAGGGTTTGATAAAATGGATTTTCCGGCAAGGAAACCGAGAAAGCGAGACGCAAACCCTAATTTAAACATATGCAAATAGTAGCAAAAAACCAAGCCAAAAATATGGGGTTTTTTGTCTGTTTTCCCAGCCTGCTTTTTTCAGAACAGCATCATTTTACGATATTCGAGTCTGAAATTCTTTCAAACTAATCAATTGACATTTCGAAAATAACATTGGTGAGTTTCGACTGATACTTTATTGGATAAACCAGCAGAAAGAATCAAATCGAGCCGTTAAATTCCTCTTCAACCACCCCTTCCATCAATTCTACATGAGCTCATTCCTACGGATGTGCGACAATGTCACATGTTCAAAATACATTTGTAATGATGTACAAGGAGATTTATATTTATTGAGGAATGAGTGATTTGTTTCTCTGTTATTTGATCGTTTGAATGGGTTTCCCGGCATGTAATCGTTTGTCCTCACTTACCATCATGGAGCTGATGCTTGGATCCCTCAGACTGTCGGGATGGTTCCCTGGCCGTAGATGAATGCTTTCTTCCAGCTGAATGAACAATGAAAGGCATTAGGTTCCATCCTTTCCCAAAGAAATATCCATTTTCATGATCTACTCAGAGTTAGGAACAAGAGATCCTAAGGCTAGTGTCAGGAGCACCTGTGGAGAGCAGAAGGACCGTCCGTGAGAGTGGACGTTCCTTTACTCGATGCACGTCTGGCCACCTCGTTGAGTGCACTCAGTGCGTTCAGTGCTGCAAGGCTCGGTCCTCCTATGGAGAATCGCGCTGTGCAGCTCCATCAATGTCCGTCCTAGCGCTTTGCCAGAGAGGCTTGGATAACGGACGCTTGTTGCGCGCGCATTTCGTGCGTGCGCACAAGCGTGTGGCAGCCCCCGTTGCAGCATCACAACGCTGCGACGGACTCCGGTAAGCACGTCAGTACGACACAGTCGGCAACCGATGCTTTCCTTGGGTGTTTTCCTTCATTTGTGTCTGCATCATTATTCTTACCGATTTACAGGGTTATTCAGAGAGCTGATCTGGCTCCAAAATAGCACCGAACAGGGAATTTCCCAGTACGGTGACATTTCGTGGCCGTTCGGCAGGCTATTCACAAAGCAGGCAGTTAGCCAAATTTTGGCGAATTGCCAACAAAATACAGTGCCGGTTTGACAGCAGTGAAATCCCCCATAGAGAAGCAATGGTTAATCTATTCACAGACACCGAACAGCAGAGAAGTGTCAGAAATTGCCCTGATGTTCGGTGGTTTCATTCAGTAAGTTTATTCGGGCGAATCCCATAGGCTTCAATGTTAAAAATATTCCCGTTTTTATCCAATATCTAGTAAACCGTTTATTCTTTTAATCTGTAGCAAAAAGTCTATTTTTTAGGCATTTTTATTTTCAATTTTTTTTTTAAATTGCGTTTTTCCTTTTTTCTTGTAACAGACCATTTTATTATCATTCATTGGATCTTATATGTAAATTCCAGACATTTTCGTTCAGTAGTTTTTTGCAAACAACTGTTAAATTTGGACACTTTCAATTGTATTTTTTTATTACCCTGTTCGTCGGCTGGTCGGCGCTGTGTTCGGCGGATCATTGGCTTTTTCCCGGACATGTTCGGCGTGTTTTTTGAGGCGGTTTCAAATGATCGATACTTTTGCGTCAGATTTTTGGATCCCTGCGGTGAATACTGAATTCACCGCAGGGTCGGGGAATTTGGTTCTCCTAAGTGCGGGGAACTAGAAAGCACTGAAATGTCGGCGGCATTTCGGTGCTCTCTGAATAAGAGCCCCTTTAGAGTCTGGGTAAATGAGGGACTAAATATGATTCACGTATAAACCTAACTAACCAACTCCAATGATTTTGGTAAAGTGACCGGAGCCTTGGTTAAGATTACCCATCAATTGAAATAGAGCCCAAAGTGACCACATCCTAACCTGCATCCTGGTATCGGTGCTCGCTGAGTTGGAATTCAGTCTCCTTCTAGAGGCCTGCCTTGATAAGGTTGAAAGTTCCTCTCTGCAGATAAAAAAAAAAACTCAATTAACCATTTGATATATCATACACAGAACTAATATGTTAAATAATCTCTAAAAAGGCAAATTTATTGGTCGGACCAGAATACGTTGTTTATAGCCCAGCAGCCTACACCCTCAACTTATGTCTCACGGCTGATAAGTCTGGAAACATGCACTCGTTCATGGTCAATAAGTATGGATTGTAAGTATGTACAGTATGAAACTTGGAACTAGTCAACGATGCCTTTTATATCCAGTCCACATGCAGATAAGTTGGTTAGTTTGGATTCATACCATGTAAACCATATACAGAATTAAGAGTGGTTTTATGTTCTGCTCCTGCTTGGACTGAAGCCGTTGACACTCTAAGATGTACTTACATTTTCTCGGACAATCGCTTTGTTCTCCGTTTATGGTGACGATTGACCAGGAGCACAGTTACAACCAGGACCACCAGCAAGATGGCGGTCACCACTCCCACTGAAACAAGCGACACGGACACCAGATCCACCTTCCTGGGCTCGCTCTCTAGAAGAAAATGAAAGGATCAACGACACGGCGCAAACGCTCACTGTTCAATTGCACATGATCTCCAAAAAAAACCAATCATAACCATCAACGGTACATTGATCTCCATAACTTTAACCTGAGTAACCATATAGTACTTAAGGAATGACTCAACACTTCGCTAAAGGGATACACTTAGCTTGAAGGAACACTTGGCTCGGTGTTGGCACTTGACTCGGTGTCATGTTAATCAAATGTGAAATTACCAGCAAGGTGGCAGGTCACCAGTTCACAAGTGGAGAATGACAACAGGGTGTTTCACACCACTAGTTTGATGAGAATCGGAGAACTTCATACAATTAAGCTAGAGAATATACGTATTTGTTACATGTTCTTCTTGCAAGTCGGCTGGGAGTTGGTTGATGTCCACCTGACTTACACTGGAAATGTCGGATACTACAAGGTTGGTTCAACTCGTTTACCGTTTGGCAAACATTAAATTATCTGCACTATTGGTACAACGTAGGTACCATTCACAATGTGATAAGCAGCTGACAGCAAGTGCAACTCGGCTGTTATTGGCAGAGTTGTACTTTTAAGGGTTGGATCGGCTAATCACACAGGGAAATGTTGACCGATACTCCAAACTTAGTTGAAGGTTCCATATCAGTCGTAGATTCTCTAGATGATTAACCGAGCCCACGCTGACAAGTACAGCTCAGCGATCACAGCCATGTTGCACTTGTCGGCAATTGCTTTGGGCTTAGTGAATGACGCTTTGTCTCTGTAAGCTATGACGAGCATGCATTTGGTCCTTATTAAGGAGAAGACCATATGGCAGGGCTAGACCAATCCAGGGGCCATATAGTCAGTGGCTCCTAGATTTTTACCTCTGGCTCCTAAATATTGTTTCAATGCAAACTGTTGTGCAAGACTTTATCGGTGCCTGCAAAGCGTGCATTTGACTCCTACGTTCCTAGCCGGCTCCTGCCATCACTAGATATTTGTCAAGCCGTGCCCTGTAGAACTTGTTGACAGAAGATGTTTTCTACTTGACCTTACCTCTATAAAAACACCACCATTCAAAGCCTACTTCCAAAATGATCAGAACACAGTGCGAGATTAAGGCACCTATTCACGTAATCCCGGCCTGGCTGGATGTCCCGGCGAGAGCGTTTACGTGCAATTGAATATAAACAATGCGCCCATGTTGATGAACTATTAACATGAATCCATATTTACCTTCAGATAGGGAGTCTTGCCAGTATCACAGGAAGTGCAAACGCTCACAATGCACCATTATGTCTTAAATAAACCACCCATCGGATGGTGGGTGAGCGCAGAGGAGGGGGGGGCGGCATGGGGTGCAGCTCCAACATTGCTCTGGGAAGTGGGAAAACCCGAATGATTATTGTCCATGGGATGAATTAGTCAACAGTTCACTAACCAGACCGGCACGGAGGATATTTATCCAGGTTGTAGGTTGGGTTACTTAACAATAACAACGGCTGGGTCAAGCCTTGTTTGCGCTGCGAGCTTTGACTCACCCTCGCTAAGCTGCAGGACAGGCAGGGAATCGTTCTCTCGACTCAGAGCCCAGCCATCTGCAGACAGGAATGTGGACCCTGGTAGGACTGGTTTAGAAGTCGAGGGAGGGGGATAGACAGAGGTGTACTCCATCAAGGGAAAGGACACTGCGTCTTCCCATCTTATTAAACACAATGTTATGAGTGCACATTGAAAATGACTGGATGAGCCAGGTCATCCTAGAAGAACATAAATTACAGTCGCTGCAGGGGCTTAACTAACAGGGGTGCAGTGAGTGCCACTGCACCCGGGCCCCTGAGTCCGGGGGGCCTCCACGCATGGCCGGCTCAGCTAGAGGCCTCATTTACGATTCGCTCATACACAGTGCACGTTACTGTGAGTTTTATTGCTGTGGAGCTCTGTGAGATATACATAGGATGGACTGAAGTGGTCATAGTGGACATGGAGAAAAAAAATTTGACCACCGATTGTCTAGAGTCGACATTGTGGAACTGGAGGGGTCCATTGCATGGGACAGCAAAATATGTTTCTGCCAAGGGTGGAGGGGGGCCTTCATGGATTCCCACACCTGAGCCTGAATTTTCTAGTTATGTCTCTGTGTCGCTGGTTACATCCAGCACTTACACCACCACAGAAGGTGCAGCCGTGTCCTCAGTGCATTTGTTGCGCTTGAAATATTTGTTGAAATATTCTAGATTGCTCCCGGGTTACTCAGAAAAACCTGTTTAAAGTGTGTATTCAGGACAGCAAGCAACCGTTGGATAGAAACGTTGCCCCTCGTACGGTCCACACATGGCCATTCGCAGCTGGAGGCTCGAGCGAGGACGTCTTACCCAGTTTGAATCGTTACCTGGATCTTCTTTTAAATGCAGTCGACAAGGAACTAGAGTAAATATTATTTGCGGTTGATTTACAAACTCGGAGAAACATCTATACGATACACCTATAATGCACACCTATTAAACTTGAGGGAGGACACAAAAAAAACTGGACATTCAAACGCGACAACATGAATTTCAAGAGAGTGAATGTCGTTGTGAAAAATCATTTTCACATCTATGTAAATTAGAGACCTGCTTTGCTCACAGAACTCTTTTGCTGCACCCCCTAGATGCAGCAAGGAATTCTGGGTATGACATGCAAATAAAGTCCACAACGTATTACCAGCACAAATCAATGGACTGGCTTGGTTGGTTGGTTTTAGAGGGTGTTGTCACATCTAGTGGCCCTGAACACATATATTCAATATGTATAGGTCAAGTCCTAAAAAAAATGTGTGGAAACTCCAACATTTATGCCCATTCCTGTGTTAAGGATTAATGGGAGCCGTAGCAGCTGCAGCGCTTCTTTATGCATCGGAATGCCTTCCTCCTGCTAAAATAGGGAAGGAACTGCCTTCCTCCTGCTAAAATAGGGAAGGAACGGCCTTCCTCCTGCTAAAATAGGGAAGGAACGGCCTTCCTCCTGCTAAAATAGGGAAGGAACGGCCTTCCTCCTGCTAAAATAGGGAAGGAACGGCCTTCCTCCTGCTAAAATAGGGAAGGAACGGCCTTCCTCCTGCTAAAATAGGGAAGGAACGGCCTTCCTCCTGCTAAAATAGGGAAGGAACGGCCTTCCTCCTGCTAAAATAGGGAAGGAACGGCCTTCCTCCTGCTAAAATAGGGAAGGAACGCCTTCCTCCTGCTAAAATAGGGAAGGAACGGCCTTCCTCCTGCTAAAATAGGGAAGGAACGGCCTTCCTCCTGCTAAAATAGGGAAGGAACGGCCTTCTCCTGCTAAAATAGGGAAGGACGGCCTTCCTCCTGCTAAAATAGGAAGGAACGGCCTCCTCCTGCTAAAATAGGGAAGGAACGGCCTTCCTCCTGCTAAAATAGGGAGGAACGGCCTTCTCCTGCTAAAATAGGGAAGGAACGGCCTTCCTCCTGCTAAAATAGGGAAGGAACGGCCTTCCTCCTGCTAAAATAGGGACGGAACGGCCTTCCTCCTGCTAAAATAGGGAAGGAACGGCCTTCCTCCTGCTAAAATAGGGAAGGAACGGCCTTCCTCCTGCTAAAATAGGGAAGGAACGGCCTTCCTCCTGCTAATAGGGAAGGAACGGCCTTCCTCCTGCTAAAATAGGGAAGGAACGGCCTTCCTCCTGCTAAAATAGGGAGGAACGGCCTTCCTCCTGCTAAAATAGGGACGGAACGGCCTTCCTCCTGCTAAAATAGGGAAGGAACGGCCTTCCTCCTGCTAAAATAGGGAAGGAACTGCCTTCCTCCTGCTAAAATAGGGAAGGAACTGCCTTCCTCCTGCTAAAATAGGGAGGGAACTGCCTTCCTCCTGCTAAAATAGGGAGGGAACTGCCTTCCTCCTGCTAAAATAGGGAGGGAACTGCCTTGCTCCTGCTAAAATAGGGAGGGAACTGCCTTGCCCTGATTAAAGAGGGAACTGCGTTCCCCTGCTAAAATAAAGAGGGAACTGCCTTCCCCCTGCTAAAATAAAGAGGGAACTGCCTTCCCCCTGCTAAAATAAAGAGGGAACTGCATTCCCAAGCGTTCCTGCAGGACTTGAACCATGTAAATATAAATATACACACACATTATATAACCGTACACACAGAAATATATTTATACATACACATAAGCGCACAGACACTCGTGCATAAACACACGTCACATGATGTAATCCTGCCCCATTACAGAAGAATTAAGGTGGATGTGCTAACTCCCATTACTCTCAGCCAGACTTCCCTTTCAATTACAACACTTTGATAGAAGGAGTTCACTACTTATAACCTAAATCAGAGACACAGTCCCTCCTCTGGATGAATTTCCTCCTCTTGGAACAAAATCTTTACCAAAAGCTTTTTTTTGTTTTTTGTTACATTGTTTTTGACATCTGGTCCCTCTGTTCCGTATTGGAGCTTCTCTTCCGCTGTCATTTTGATGTCATTTCTTTCTCATTACACCTCCTACCAAATCTAAAGGTGGCTTTGAAGTTTTAGACCCACCCTGACCACACCTGCGTTCATTGAAAGCCATTAATCACCCCGCCATCCTTTTTTTTTATTTATTTATTTATTTTCTTTTACGCACTTACTTTTGGAAATCCGGCTGGAGGCAGGTCTCCCTCTATAGCTGCGAGGAAGCATTAAAGGGACACTACGCAACCTGTCCACTTTATTGTTTTAAAGTGGTCAGGATTTATGGGGTGTCCCCTTCAACTCCTCCAATCAGTGGAAATCACTGGGTGAAGTGGAGAGGTTTCCTCAACCCAGCGTCCCCAGCAGCCGAGATTTTTTATTTCCTGGATGCCAACCACCAGATCCGTCACTAGTGGGTATGCCCACCCTCTGAGACCACCTCCTGCAGGGAGGCAGCGATGGATCGGATCTGTGCATGCGCGAAGCCTTGATCCATCATTCTGTGCAGGTGCTACAGAGGTTGTGTACGTAACGATGCGTAATTTGCGGTTCCTACACTACACAAGTTGCATAGGAGCACAAATTGTGCTGAAAAGCGTCAGGCTGTCAGCGGCCTCTGCCCAATTATTAAAGGACAAAAAGGGAACTCCTGTATTTGGTCCACAAACAACGCGTTTCACAATGTGATACATTTCTGGTTAGCGTGGCAACCTGTGTGTTCATTCTGCCCACCTGCTATGGAAATCGTGGCGCTGGTGATCCGGCTTGCAATGCTGTTGGTCGCTTGGCATATGTAGATGCCAGCATCCTCGGCGCTCAGGGGGTTCTGGAATATGAGGTTGTTTCTCTCAGCTTTCGCCGTGTTTGGCAAAGAATGATTCTCCCTGGGTACAAAGAAAGAAGATCGACAGAATATTAAACAGGATGTCGCAACACGGGCTAGGAAGGAGATACACTTTGAGGAACGTGCAAGCCTGTTTCACGACTTCGTAGCGCAACTTCGTTCTTAATCGCTCGCATGCTCCAGCTCGTACATGACAGGACGGAGCGATGACATCATAAACTAGTCTGGCTAGAATCGCAAGGCTCACTTTTTCCCACAAACGCAAAAGATCTTGTCACTTTGCCAAGTGTCAAGAAAATGGGTCTGTCCGGACCTGACTAGATATGCTACCGCTGCACCAGTGGCTGCAGAAATCACGATCTCATCTTTGAACATTGTTACGCAGGCAGAAAAGAACAAAACAATGAGAATTCCAAAAACCTACAGAAACATCCAGTGTAGAATTCGTACACGAAGGACGAGCTGACATTCTGTGCACTTAATTAAATTGGGCTCGGAATGAAATCCCTGACTCTTATTATTGCAGAGGATCTAAGGGTAAGTAGTCAATGTAATAGAGCAGCAGGAAATGCTAGCAGAATGCTTGGTTGTGTAGGGAGAGGTATTAGCAGTAGGAAAAGGGAAGTGCTCATGCCACTGTACAGAGCACTGGTGAGACCTCACTTGGAGTACTGTGTGCAGTACTGGAGACCGTATCTCCAGAAGGATATAGACATCTTAGAGAGAGTTCAGAGAAGGGCTACGAAAATGGTGTACGGCTTGAAGGAGAAATGTTACCAGGAAAGGCTTAATGATCTTAACATGTACAGCTTGGAAAAAAGACGAGACAGAGGAGATATGATAGAAACATTTAAATACGTAAAGGGAATCCACAAGGTAGAGGAAGGGAGTATATTTAAAAGGAAACAAAGTAGCAAAACAAGAGGACATAGTCTTAGATTAGAGGGGCAAAGGTTTAAAAGTAACATCAGGAAGCATTATTTTACTGAGAGGGTGGTGGATACATGGAACAGCCTTCCAGTTGAAGTGGTAGAGGCCAAAACAGTAATTGAATTTAAGCAGGCATGGGATAGGCATAAGGCTATCCTAAACAAAAGATAAATCCAGGTAAAGTATCCATGTAATTGGGCAGACTAGATGGGCCGAAAGGTTCTTATCTGCCGACATTTTCTATGTTTCAATGAGTTGCTCCTTTGTGCTGCAACATAAAATGATGTGTTAACATTTGAAAGTTTGAACTTGCAGGTTTTTTGTTGTAACCAAGAAATTAGGAAAGAAACAACAAAAACATTTGCTGGTGGTACGATTAATCACCACGTTGTCGGAAAATCCATCAAAAATCTCCTAATTTGGGGCTCTTGATATTTCTAAAATCGGCCAATTGTGCGGATGATATTTTATTTGAAATATTGGCTGAATACGCTGGAAATAAAAAAAAAAAAATCCACTTGAGCCAATATTTCAAAGTTGGCCAGAAAAAACACAAAAGTGCTTATTTTCTTCAAGCATCATACAGATTCATGCCTTTATTCATGTCTCTTAGCTTGGATACCGCTCACCAATTAGGCTGCAATGGATCCCCACTCCAAGATCTCATATCATAGACAAAAATCTGACTAATCCAACACACCGTTCAAAGTCACCATGTGGATTTATTCCATCAGCAAAAAGGACAACGTTTCGACCCTCACGGGTCTTTTGACAAGGACCCGTCAGGGTCAGTTATAAGTACTTAAACAGCGCCATCAGATTCCGTAACGCTTTACAATGGGGAAACACAAACAGGAGACATGATAAATAAAAAACATATGGGACAGACGGCCCTGTCCGTAGGATAATTGTACTGCTAATGCAGCACTTTATACAAGTGCTCAGCCAGACATCCCGTGCGCTTACAATCTGAGGGACTAAGGCAAGTGAAACAAAAAGGGAGCAGGGGGACTGTGGAGATAATTACCAGAGAGAATCTAGCAGACACTGCATAATGATAGACCTAGAGTTTGGGCATGATAAGGTTAAACCGACAGGATTGAAGCAGTTGAAAAAGGAGCCTATATTATTAGGATAGGGGCTGAGTGGGGGGGGGATGTGGATGGGGAGGGCGGCTGGATGGAGGGTGGATGGGGAGGGAGGGTGGGAGGAGTGGGTGGGGAGGGCAGGTGGGGAGGGCGGGTGGGGAGGATGGAGAGGGTGGGTGGGAGTGTGGATGGGGAGGACGGATGGGGAAGGCTGTGGGAGGGTGGATGGGGAAGGCGGTGGGAGGGTGGATGGGGAAGGCGGTGGGAGGGTGGATGGGGAAGGCTGTGGGAGGGTGGATGGGGAAGGCTGTGGGAGGGTGGATGGGGAAGGCGGTGGGAGGGTGGATGGGGCGGGCGGGACAGCAGAGGGAAGGATGGGACTGAAGCGTGTCTGCGGACAAGAAACTAGAGTTTAGAGAGAAATTTACAATAGGGAGGAGCAGAAACGTTGCCCTTCTTGCTGATGGAATAAACCCACATGGTGACTTTGAACGGCGTGCTGGATTATTGTGATTTTTGTCTTAGAAAATTCAGATATTTAATAAAAGATTTCACTCTTACCACCTTTATTTTTCTGCCTGAAAAGCCATTAAATCGACACCTTGCAACACTTGGATTTTTTTCGTCATTCGGCATGACGATAAATTCGGATTGAATCGCTAAAGCCAATATTTTCATTGAAAAGCTTTAGCTACAAGAGCCGATATCGGAGCTGAATTTTTATCAGGTATCGAAATGCGGGTAAGCCTGAATTTGAATCTCCCGAACAAAAAACAGTGAGAAACACATGAAAAAGGTGCCGATTTCAGCCATCGGGACGAATTAAATCAAGCCCAAAGTGGAATGGAGTCACACGTCTGAGGTCAATATGAATGTACCTTTTTGGAGCAATCTGAAAGATCATACCTTAACGTAAATAGTGCATCATGAAACAGATCGAAGATAAAGTTCTACAGAAGCACCAGTGTGATTAAGATCCTACAAACGGTCGTTCCTACCCGTGTCTGGCTGTCTCTTTATATTCAGGAATCATTTTTTACGACAAATTACTTTTTCAGCTGAAAACGGGCAAAGTTCAGACATGTTTGTGTCAGTTCAATCTCACACCGGTATGAAAGGCTATGTATTTGAACATGGATAAAGAACTTCCATCCTTAGTCGCTTCAGATCGTCCTTGATTTCTATATTCGGCATTTAAGGACAAAGCGTTCCATTTGATTTGGTGTGATTGCCAAATCCACTGATTTTTCTACCGCGATTTGGAAGGTCATACCGGCATTTAGATTCCCGTAAAAAATCTGGCTTAGTTCTTGGCACTTGCGCCTGCACTTTGCTAATGGAAATTTTCGATAGATTCAGACGATATTTGTAGAAATATTGGTAGAAACTCGCTGATATTTTATTCTAAATACTGCCAGAAAGAAAGCGAGACAATACTAGGGGTATCAGCCGGATCAGTCAGACCCTGGTGGAACCTATTGACTTTGACCACTGAAATATTTGCGGGCAATGCTCATTAATCTCATGCTGTCCAAAATCCATGACCTTCATATGTCACAATGATTAGTCGACACTGATAATGCTGCATTGGACTGTAACTCTATTGTGGGTTTTTTTTGTCTGTGTTTTCCATTAATCAACTCAACCATGGCATACCAGAGGTAGACTATTATTTTTACCTCGACCATTTATATTCCGGTGCCGGGTTCCCATCACACGAACACTTCAATACGGCACCACTCATTCCAGCGAACCAACCCTCTTCATGGCCCTTGATCGTAATATCACCCATATCTAAAAGAAGAGAAAGGTATCAGTGAGCTTCTTTCCTTAATCTCCGGGCACCTAGAATGTCGCTCTTCAAAACATATCTAATAGGTGTGTTTAATGTGGTGGATTTCTCGAATTTACAGATATCAACTCAGTCAAATTTCCTGGCCATCGATTTAGCGTAAGTTAACATTGTTACTGCGATACACCGTGGCTCAAACACCAAATAATTGTAGGATGGAAGACTGGGTGGTATTAAACTGATGGGTCGGAATACTCTATGGGCAACACATTCTGGAACTCACATTGGGCAAGTAGGAAGATGGCCTCTTTACGGACCAAAACACAGTAGGCCTCAAGTGTTTGGGTTTTGAAAACCTTGCTGTCAGATTGTGTGAAGACAAAGGGTCAGCCTTTACTTTCTGAATTTGGTGTTGCCTCACCTCACTCCGCTAGATGTATAGGTGTTGGGGGCACTACTCACATTTGACTCCTAGGGTATGCGTTATTCGTTTATCCCGTTCGAATCCTAGGTGAGATACGACACAGACAAGAATTTTTCCATTCATTATGCGAGTGGGCACAACGTAAAATTCACTGGTCACAGATTCAGATCGGGGGTGCTCTGTTTTGCGAGTACTGTTGACCCCGCGTACTTCGGTCTCCCAGTAAAGAGTGGGTGCAGGATTGCCTTCAGCAGTGCAGGAGGCCGCCAGAGTCTTTCCTTCTCCTTCTACTAGTGGTGGTCCTTCGATGAGAGTGGGCAAAGGAGGCACTAGAGTTCATGGGACATAAAGAAATTGGTTAATGATAATCGGCATGTATCTTCTGATAACTAGTCTCATGCTAAATGTTCTATCACACCCTGCCAAGATCATGGAAACCGTGAACCAAAATCCATAAATGTATTGATCGTATACCCAAGAAGGAACGTGTCCAATGTCATCTAAAGTTGGCAATGGACCAGCCAGGTCAAAGCAAACATTTTGCGTTCAACAAAATTGATACTTTATAGTGAATACAGTTATACAGCAAACGTTTCAAAACTAAAACCTCAGACACACTCCAAAGAATATAGCAAAACAGTGTCTATTCATTACGTCCCAGGTTGCCATATCTAGTGCAATTCAAGTATATAGCTGAGGTGCACTCGCCAGTGTTGACACGGCTCGGTTAATCACATAACAAGATAATTGACTAATACTGGCACATTACCAGGGGTTCCCTTATGTAGTTGGCCAACACTGGCTGATAGTAGGCAGCAACTCATGATTAATGACCAGATCCAAAGTTGACACAAACCAACATATGAACGTACCTATAATTTTTAACGTCAGTTCGGCAACAAAGTTTCCTATTGGGAAGGTGTGTACAAGACACTGATAGGTGCCTTCATCGGCTTGGACAGCATTCTTCAAGGTGATTGTCCCATCTTTCGGATTTAGCGGTGCACTCTCCTTTATTCTGTTAATGTACGATTCTGGGATATGAGCTCCAAATTCCGGGTTCAAGATGGCAAGCGGGATACTCTTTCCATTTGTTATTATCTTTGTCCACGCAACCTGGGTCACTGTTTCATCCGATTCCGCTTGGTAGTAACATGACAGAACCACGTCCGCCCCCAGCACCGCACTGGTACTCTTCGTCTGTACAATTCCAGCTAAGCTTCCTGAAACAAGATAACAGGTATTAGCTCACACCATAGACATTAGGCCTATAGCTTGACTCGTACCTGGGAAACCAGGTGCGTCTTTTATTTAGAAAGCAGAAGAACCATGTGTATTCATAAAGGATCTAAACAGAAATCAAGCAGCTACTGCTACATCGGATAATTAGATGTACATTCTATGGGTGTAGAAACTGGTTGGTGGTGATGGTCCTCTTACCAAAGACAATTATGTACGGAAAACCAACCTTACATTCCCCCAAATATCCTACTCTTCAAACGTTCCAGGTTCTACTTTGAAATAATCAGATTTGACCTTTTCACGGGGAGAGAAGGGCACTAGCCCTTTGTCGCACTTCCGTGCTTTGGGGAACCCCACAAATGGAATGTTAGATATATTCGCGCAACAGTCCAGCGTCTTAACCAATTCAGAAAATCTGGATAGGAGTCTCATATATATATATATATATATATATATATAGGGTGTCCATAAAGTCTCTTTACAATTTCAAATATTTATTACAAAAGGCAAATGAAAAGACAAAAATATACATCTCATTTTGTAATAATTTCACTTATCTAAAAGGTTTTTGGCCTCATTTAATACACCTCTATATGGGCACCATGAGTTGCATGAAGCACATCAAGACGGTACTCGATTTCTTGCCGTGTTCACTGTAGCATCCCATCAATGGTGGCAAAGTGATCCTCTGCTTTAGATGAATGTGTGGTGTGGGATCATGTGCAATCGAATCATTGGTCTGTTTTTCTTCGGCGAGACATCAATTACTACTAATGTTTACCTTGACCTTTTGACTGAATACGCGGCACCACAACTACATGACCTTCAACCAGCCATCATTGTCCAGCAAAATGGTGCACTACCACATTGGGGACTGCATGTTCGTGGGTTCCTAAACTAAACATTTCCAGACCGGTGGATTGGAAGGGGTGACCCAATTCCCTGGCCACCTCGTTCACCAGATAACCTCATAGAAAGAAGTGGAGGGGAGTGATATGTTAAAGATATAGTGTATGGATCAAAGGTACAGGACATCACTAATCTAAAGCAGAGGATCACTGATGCCATTGGCCACCATTGATGAGGGGATGCTACAGCCAACATGGCAAGAAATCCAGTACCGTCTTGATGTGCTTCGTAGAACTAATGGTGTTCATATAGAGGTGTATTAAATGAGGCAAAAAAAACTTAAATATATACGTATCATTTTGTAATAATTTTCACTTATCTGTCTTTTCATTTGCCTTTGTGAATAAATGTTTGAAATTGTAAAGAGACTTTATGGACACCTTGTATATTTTTTAATGAAATTGCCTTAGTGAGTTTCAACAAGAATCAGATGTTATCATGGACGGTGGAACATTTTGTTTAACCAGCATGAGACACCGAGAGCGGAGGAAGCTCCCTTGTGTTTTTTGTACAGTAAGAAGACGGCGCTTCCTGATCAGATGTTACTCCGTCTCATTCCATTCTTTGCATAGGGCGAATTGCTGACTAAACATTTATTTAAGGCTCTTGAACCCCTTTTAAACTTCACAGCTCCTCTTTGGCAGTCGTTTTGGATGATGGATTTGCAAGTTTTTGCAAGACTCTGAGGCAGAACCGTACTCCGCATCTCGCCGGGCAGGTTTTTCAGGTTCATAAATGCCTGTCAACATTTTAAGCTTGATTTGGCTGATTAGAAAGTTTGAATGCGACTTGCAGTACGGGGTCACTCCCTTCCTGTCAGGGGCCTATATCTCCAGATCGGAGGAATGTGGTTCTCGGCGCGGTGTCTCATCATTGCTAATCCATCTTGCCACATACAGGTGGTCACTGGGCGATACAAAGCCCCGAGGTGTCACAACACGCTATGGAACGTGGAACAATAAAACTTATTTCCTTGAGGATGGAGTGTGACTTTTGGTGGGGATAAGTGCACTCCAAAAATGATTATAGGGATTTAACTGTACCCCCAAATAAGGGCAATTAAGGACTCCAGATCATGCCATGGCTCAGAGACTGTATACAAAGTAGCTGGTCCCTTCCCGCCAGCTGGGTGTTCACACAGAAGCTTTTACTAAAGGGGTAAAAACATTTTAAAACAAGGGGTAACAACATTTCGGCTCATAATCAGCCATTTTTTTAAAGCCCTTGAAGGCTTGAGAAAGACTATTTAGGTGTTCCTTGCATAAAACCTGCTGTGTTAATGCCTAGATGGAGTGCCTGGACCCCCTTCCATATTTCTTATCAAACCCTCTTTAGGACATCGACACTTATTTAGGTGCAGACTCGCACATGCAATGTAGATGGCAGTTGGCAATATGACCTGTTTGACCCAAAGGCAAAGGGACAGAAGCCACTTTCCATGCATGAAATAAAGCCTCGCTTTTTGTTTAATTAAGGTGTGTATGTAGAGGAATTTTTATACAAAACTGCCGAGTAATGGGTAATTGTACATTAACATTACAATCAGATAAAAATTGCACAACCTTTTAGTGTACGCAGCTCACAACGATCGTAAACTGTTCTGCTGGCTTAATTTATCATATTCTATTTTCATTTTCCGTGGAGATAGTGTAACCATGAAGAAAGGAAAGCGAGACGCGGATGAGGAAAAATGTAGGGCATTGATGGATGGCCAAGGTAGTGCCTCGAAAGGATGTCCAAAGAGATTCATTGTAAACCAAAAACCTCAGAATGAAAGAATTTCAAGAGAATGGTGTCCAATTTGAATTAAGTTTGGGGTCTCAGGGGCAGATCAGTTAAATCTGTCCTGCAATAAATACTTTAGGAGACAGAGCCAATATCCTTATAAGCAAGAGCCTCTGAAGAAGTTGGAGGCAGTCTTCTCCGATGGACAGGATCGTGGTGCCGGTGCAGCTGGTCAAAATATGATCTCATGTCCCTCTCTCCCAGAGTGTTTTGAGATTAAAAGGAACACTCCAGCTTTAAGTCAACAAGATCAGGTGTAAAAGGGTGTCAAATTTCCAAATCTACATTTGAATAATGAGGAGGATCCCGCAGATATAGGTTTTGCCACCCACTGATGAAGCTGCGTCCAGCGAAACGCATTTGCGGTGTATTTTATGCATTTATACAATTTTTCTGCCTTTCAATAAACCAATTTCGGAGTCCAACTACTGTCAATCTCTTTTGTTGGAGACTATTGGAAGACATCTCTTTCGATCTCTGCCATCAGGAGCCGGAGAAAGGGGAATCAGTGTCCCTTTAATTTCACCGTATGCCTGCAATTTGGTGCCGTTAGTATAACAGGCACTGGAAAATGTGAGTAACCTTCCCATTGTGTTTACACTTAATAGTCTGCACATAGAGTATTTTCTCTTCTTTCGAGGAATCAACATCCAGGTGAATTGTTTCCTGCTTCAAGTGATGCCTATGAAAATCTAGTGTCAGCGCCCAATACCAACCCTGAAACCTCCATAATATGTTTGCCAGTGCTGGGTTAAGAGCTGTGAGGATCTGGAGATCTTGAGGTCTGTCACATCCCCATCATCTACATTGTGCCTCTATCCCATTCTTCTTGCCTGTGATCGACTACCATGGTGCGCATGCATGGGCTAGAGAAGACTGAGGAGTGGAGATTGGAGAACTCCAGAGCACTCGTCAGCTGTCGGCAGTGTGAGAGCGATCGCGCATGCATGGTGCATGATCGTCCCAGCTACCCGGCACCCTGCAGAGACGCAGAACGTTCTGTCAGGCATACCAACAGCTCCAATGGCCCTTGTGTTAATCTGGCCCTGATATTGGTGATCATTGGGTTTCCCTCCAATACACAATCACGTATTGAAATGGGCTTCCATTGGATACAAGCTTAAGAAAACACAACCAAGAGATTGAAGTTTAAACTGCCCAAAATACTTTTCGGCTAAGAATTTCCTAAATCTAGAAGATCCATTAATTATTTTTCTACATGCAACAATTTTTTTCAGTTCTAAACTTATATTAATTATCAGTTTTATTATTGATTGGATTGAGTCCCTCTTGCATTTACCCGCTCAATGAGTGTTTCTGTCTCCAGCCTGGCACATTGAAATAATAAATAAAAATCGAAAAATAAAAAAAGTATCGAAACAAAAGAGTCAAAGGTTCAAAGTTACTTTAAAAGAGAGAACCAGAGTCACGACACGTCCCGTGACGATTAAAGAGTTTCTATGCTGTGTTAAATACAGAAAGGAAGGTGCGCAAATTAAAACGCAGACTGACTTTGAAGAAGGGGCTTGGAGAAACTTGTTCCGTCTCTTTTTTTTTATTGGAAGAGGATTAAACAATTGAAAGTTTCGGAAGAACAGATCACGTGGCGAAACATCTCAGATCCGGTGTTTTGTGCAATAGATGCTCGGCGGTCGCCTCTCTGTCCACGTCAAAGAACCGAGGGGTACAGGACACTACCGTAATATTTCTTTTCCACCAATAATGATATTTTATAACATTTCCAAACATATCTGGGGGTCTTGAACTAACTGTACAGAAGATCAGTTCCGGTGCAAAACGTGGATTTTATAGACCAGGGATCTCAAATTCTGCCCCTCCCCCAGATATTGATTACTACAATAACCAGAATTCTTTGAATGCAAAAGTAACTGATTTAAAAGAAGATTACGTAAGTATTGTGTGCTTTAACTATGTATGCTATGAGCAGTGACAGGGGCGTACCAGAATAGGGGGGGCCTGTTGGTCAACTTCCTTATCTGGTCAATGCAATTGAATATGCGTTAGTGCTACTACATTCATTTTTAGAGATCTAGATTCTATACAGGTATTTTGATGATGCCCTCATTTTCTTTTCACATTTTTAATGTTATTTAATGGGGTTTTGTATGCAAGACGAATAGTTCATACACTGACATTATGTCCTTTTTTTTTTTGTTGTAGATGGTCCACCCAGGAAAACACATCAATGAGACACTCATTCGTTTCCTCCATGCCTCGGGTGACAGTGACAGCACAGAAAGTGTCACCTGCATACAGGAGAAAGACGTAAACAAAGGTTGCCCTATGGAAAGGGTATTACATGGAAATGAGATGAGAGGCCACCACAGACAGAGCCTTCGGGGCAGTTCTTTGAGAGGGAGATGTCAACGTATCTTCCTCTGAAACATATATCAGGGGAAACATGAACCAAAGACCCATGAGTGAACCAGATCACAAAACCAATAAAACCAGGAACTGGAGAGACGATACAATATGGATGACTATGTCAGGAAAATTGGAAGGGATAACATGACAAGTCGTCACTTTGATCAAGACATAAAGTTATCAAAATACATATAGTGTAAACCTGTATAATGAATGGACCCACTCAAGATAAAATAAACAAAGCAGGCATCTAGAATATGCTCATCTGGTCTAGGACTTCCTTCTCTCTGCGTGTCTTGAGTCCTTAGTCAAGAATCAGACGCCTGGATCCTCTGGAGATGCCATAGGAATCAAATTCAGGTAGAGTATATGATAAAAGTAACAACTCTATTAAGAAAACCACAAAAAACACTAACAGATCCAACGCATTGTCTACATTGACTTCCTTGGTGCTCCGAAGATTAATAAAAACGTGTGACACTATATACACACATCTTAATTGGTCATTCGGTTCAGTGGTTCCTATCCCACTTTCCAAAGATGGTGTCCATCTATTGTCATCCCAGCCTGTGGGATATGGATTACAAAGTATCTCATTTTCCTATACTGCATTCCAGAGTGAAACGCGAGAGCATCAAGCCAATTTGCTAGTGGGCAGATGCCATCTTTGGGACTCTCGCTTTCTATGCTGAACTGGTGATTTAGTCCAGTGGTTTCTAGCCCATATTCCTAAAAGGTGGCGTCCATCTATCTGCATCCCAGCTCGAACTTCCAACGAAGATGTAGTTCATTTTCTTGCACTTCGTTCCAGCATAGAAGGCAAGAGTCCCAACGATGGCATCTGGCGATTAGCAAATTGGTTTGAGACTGTTGCGTTTCACTATGGAATGCAGTATATGAAAAGGAGATATCTTGTAATCTGGAGTCCCAGGCTGAGAGGCTAATAGAAGGACACCATCTTTGGAACCAGGGATAGGAACTGAATGAAGAATCAACATATGTGTATATTGGCACCCTTTTTTTATTTGTCCTCAGATCCCTGAAGAAGGCACTCTAGGCGAAACGCGTTGGATCGGTTAGTGTTTTTATACTCTATAAATGTGTTACTTTTATTATTTACTCTGGCTGGAGTTGGTCCTTTGTGTCTCCAGAGGATCTTGGCACTGGATTCTTGTCTGAAGCCTCAAGCCACGCTGGGAGAAGGAAGTCATGGGCCATCTGAGTATATTCTACATGCCAGCTTTGTTTATTATATCCTGTGAAGTTTCCAGGGCCAAAGATATCAGGATATAATCACTTTGCAATAAAGTGAGCTACACACAATTTGTGAAAAGCACCTCTACTTTTCCTGGATCTGCTCCTGTATAGTATCTGTCGCTGCACCGGAGCAAATATCTACTGGATAGCCATTGCGTGCGAATCCTTGGATACTTTTTTATAATATGATATAATGTTATAGATTTCACATAATGAAAAATATAATATATATATATCCCCATAAAATCGACGTATATATATTATATATATATCCCCATAAAAAGTATAAAAATCATATATATGAGGGCGGAGCTAGCCGCGGCAATGAGCGGACGTGTGTCTGACCTGCTCCGCTGCAGCCTCGGCTGTATTATTGATTTTACCGCTCGTTTGCCCGCATCCAACACCCGGCTGGCCGCAGAGGACCTTGTGGGACCTGAGGGACCTTGCTGCTTCCTTACTGGGCGATCAGAGGTGTTTTTTTCTTGCCCCGGAGGAGGTCTGGGCCTGGAGGCGGCAGCCATCTTGGAGATCCTCGTGTAAGCCAGCGGATTTTCTTCACGTCCTGATCTTTGTAAGACTGTGCACCAGATCATGCCTAAAAGACCCATCCCGAAAGGGGGTCCCCAACAACAGGACATTAGGGATGCTTTGGTGAGGGGGTCTCTTTCTTCGTCTCTCCCACCAGGTTATGAGTCGCGTGAGGACGACGACAGTGCCTGGCCCCAAGGTGGGGATATTGTGATGTCGTGGCGCTCTTCCCCGTCCTAGACGCAGGGGCAACAACCTCTATCTGCGGCAGTTAAAGAGGGCACAGAAGAAGCGCAAGGCTGCACTGGCAGCATCTTCGGTAACTCCACGGGCAGGAGTCGGCAGAGGACCGGCAGCTGTCTGATGGCAGCAGTGTGGCGTCTGACCAACGGCCGAGCTCACCACATGAGTCACGAATGATGACGACTCGGATTAGAAAAACCGACCCTGGGGAACGAATGCTGACAAACCGAACCTGTGTGGCTGATGACCATCTCCCTTCTACAAAAGGTGATCTCCGCAAGCTATTGGATGATATTAGGGACATGTTGGAAACCTGAGGTAGCGGCGGTTCGTGCGGAGGTGAAAGAAGTCCGTGAGCAGGTGGTTGAAGTGCAAGCAAAAACAGTCGAGGTGGCAGTGGAACAAACCCAGCTATCTGGCCAGATGGCCGCCCTCCGCTCCCAGGTTGAGACCCTGTCCCGTTGTGTCGAAACGCTTGAAGCTCGACATCGATGTCGCAATATTAGGGTCAGGGGCATTCCAGATTCGACATCGGCAGAGGAACTACAACCCTATGTGACTCGCTAGGCTATCCAGGTCGCTGGCCTGCCCCCTGATACCACGGATGTGATTGGTTTGGTGTACAGAGTCCGTAGACCCACGACGTCTAAGAAAGGGGCTCCTAGGGACGTTGTAGTGGCGTTCCGTGAACTGGCCTTGAAGGTTAGGGTTATGACTGCCCCTGGTGCACAGGATCCGGTGCAGGTTCGAGGGTTCCACTATCACCCTTTATCATGATCTCCCATTCCTGACCTTGATGGCTCGCAGGCGGTTCCGTGACGTCACTGCTGCCCTCAGGAAGAAGGGGATCCACTATATAGATGGGGTTTTGCTGGCTCCCTGGTTGTGACACATGCCAATGTTCCTCATATGATCACCTATCCCGACACGGCCCTGAGGGTCCTTGAAGCAGTGGGTGTTCCGATGGACCGCGAGACGGATCAGTCGGGCTGAAGAACTTCCCTCCCCTCTCCCCCCCATTTTTATCATTATTTTTGCTGGCGGATTATCTGGACTTTCTGGAACAATTGCTTCTGATGACTAGATTCTGGCAGTTTTAGGGCCGCTTTCTATTTTTCATTTGCCCTTCAGTATTGGCGCTGCGCCATCACTCCTTATTTTGGTTATTAGCTACTTCTCTGCTATTTTACAGATCTATCCGTTTTCGATTACGCTGGCCTATGAGGCCTTTTCTTTATTGGTTTGATTTCGTGAATCTCTTCTCCTTGTAAAGTTTATAAAAATAATAAAAAAAAAAAATCATATATATTAATGTAGCAATTAATTTTTTAAAACACAAAATTTAGAAACTTAGATTTTATTCTCACGCCCCAATAGGATCTGATTACTTTTCTTCCAGAAAAAAGACCAACATAAAACCATCCCTTGGTGTTAAAGTGAAACCTACGAGTTCCAGAATGGATACTTTTAGTGGTTCTTACCAGTTTGGATATTTGATTCTGGTATATAAACACCATGATTCAAGTCAGAATTGTCAGAAGATCGATAAGAGTTATTTTGGCTGCTGTGTAGACTAATATTACATATAAAATATATATTGATTAAATCGCAGTGAGCTCCAGTAAGGATTCTGTCCTCAGTGAGTCAATCCCATAACGGCAATCATTAGGTGACAAGAATAGGACCGGTCATCGATTGGATACATCGGCACTGTGACAGGCTAACGGTAAGCTATTTAGGCCGTATTTTGTGAACTAAATTGCATCATTTTTAAAAGATTTTAGGGTTTGTGAAAATTCTTCTATTGGTTATATTGTTAAAATCTTGAAAGGGTTAAGAGTTGTTGGAATCCATCCAATCTTTACATGTGTGTATCACGGAACAAGATGCCTTGTCTCCCCCCCTATGCTTTTACTTAAAATGGATTAGTCCACTCTCCCTGTCTAACTCACATAGTTTGGTCCTGCCCCATTTCCTGTTTCAGCAAATTGCTAATCTACCATAGACACATGTGAGTAAAGATCCTGTTCTGTACTGGATGATTGCATCCAGGTTTTACCTTCTCCCCATAACAAAGCATACCAAGAAAAGCTCTCTCTTCCCACAAGACACCATTACTTGCTGTTACTTTCCCAAAAAAGTGAAGAAAATACAAAGGATTGTGTGTGCTATCAAAAGAGGATGAGTTAAGCTATCTGACTTCAATCATATCCTGCATGTGACATTTATTTATAAAGGATTTTACCAGGAAGGATACATTGAGATTTCGCTCGTTTTCAAGTCCTGGGTTCAAGAACATTGAGCGGTTACAGAAATACAAAATAGTAAAATGCAAGATATTAACACAAGACCAAATATACAGATTATTTCCTACATATTTATTTTTCTGTTAAAGTCATTATGTTACATGTTTACAGGTGCATTTCGTATTGAGGTATGTTAGTAAGGAGCTCTTAAGTGACTTTAAACTGGGGGAAGATTTGATGGTGTCTGGGAGGTTATTCCATATATGCGGTGCTCTGTAGGAAAATGAGGATCGAGCCAATTTCTTTTTGTATTGCGAGTAAGGTGCTGGTCCTGGATCTGAGGTTATAGGATGAGGGAACTGCCGGGGGGGAAGCAGCATATTCAGGTAGGGTGGTAGCTTCCCAGAAAAGCTCTTAAACACCAGGTTGGAAAGGTGAAGGGTGCGTCTAGATTCCAGCGATGGCCAGTTTAGTTCTTTTAACATGTCACAATGGTGTGTCATGTAGTTACATTGTAGCACAAAGCGACAGAATGAGTTATACAATGCAGTAAGTTTCTGGAGGTGTGTTTGAGGGGCGGCTGCATACACTACATCTCCGTATTCAATGGTTGGCATAAGCATTTGTTGTACAATCTGCTTTCTTACAGCGGGGCTCAGGCAGGATTTGTTTCTGTACAGGGCACCTAGTTTGGGGTAGAGTTTAGATGAGAGTTTTTCGATGTGGGGGCCAAAAGATATATTTGGGTCTAACCACATACCTAGATATTTGAGAGAAGTGACTGTAGTCAGTGTGTCATTTGATCTTGTCCCGACACATAGATGGGGGTGTTTGCAATTTGTGTAGTTTAAGTGCGGTTCCAAAGAGCATTGTAACAGTTTTGTCAGTATTTAGAAAAAGTTTGTTATCTGCGATTCACTTTTCTACTGCTGTGACTTGTTCTTGCAGCACTGCCT
Organism: Leptobrachium leishanense; assembly: GCA_009667805.1. Classification (NCBI taxonomy): domain Eukaryota; kingdom Metazoa; phylum Chordata; class Amphibia; order Anura; family Megophryidae; genus Leptobrachium; species Leptobrachium leishanense. The sequence continues at coordinate 15,976,343 of CM019075.1, forward strand.
CCAGCTGTGGGAGATTTGGTTTGCTGGTATAGATTACAGGGTCATCTGCGTACAGTTGAAGCTTTGCAGACATTGGGCAGATAGTTTATGAATATTGTGAATAGCAGGGGGCCAAGTATCGAGCCTTGGGGTACACCGCATGTGACTGGGAGGGGAAGGGAAGTGCTGTCAGATATGGACACAAATTGAGACCTATCAGACACATATGATTGGAACCAGGTTAACGTGCTATCACCAATACCAGAGTTTTTAAGTTTTTGTAATAGGATGCCATGGTCTACTGTGTCAAAAGCCTTGGCAAAATCAAGGAAGATGGCTCCAGTTCGGTTTCCTTGTTCCATGCCTGCTTGGATATCATTACAAACTTTTAAAAGGGCAGTTGTAGTTGAATGATTTGGACGAAAGCCTGATTGATGTGGGGTTAAATAGTTCTGATACTGATAATCACGTAATTGAGTGTAGACACATTTTTCCAGAATTTTTGACATTACAGGGAGCAGTGATATCGGGCAGTAGTTGGATACCAAAGTATTGTCTCCACTTTTATGGATAGGTACCACACTTGCAGTCTTCCAGAGTTTGGGTATGTATCCAGTTGCCAGGGATTCATTGATTAGGGTTGCGACAGGTTTGCTGGCGCAATGATTTTCAGCAGCATTGCTGGGATTTGATCAGGTCCAGACTGGTATTTCATTTTTTTGGTTACGGAGAAGTTTAGTGATGGCACTGACAGGCACTGGTCTAAAACTGAATTTCTCTGCGTTACAGGGTCTTTGCACTGTTGGTGGGGCCTGACCTGTGTGCGGCCTTTCTGATTGCGTGTCATTTCCTAGCTTAGCAAACAGGGTGGTGGCACATCCAACAAAATAATTATTAAAAGCATTTGCTACATCTAGGGGGTGTTGTACAGTTTGGTTGTTTACTTTGACAGCAGCCGGTTGGGAGTGCTTGTATGTTACTTATGATTTGACAAAAATTTCTGGGGTTTGATATGTTATTGTTTAAATTTTCATTGAAGTATTGGGCTTTAGCCATTTTTGTTTGTTTTGTGCATTCATTCCAGCATTTTCGGTATTCACAGTGATCGTTCATGGATCCAGTACTCTTGAACTTTGACCACAGGGAGTCTCTAAACTGGTACATATGCGTGAGGTCAGCTGTAACCCAGGGGAGGTGGGCCCCTTTTACTCGCACTTTGCGCAGTGGGGTATGGGTGTTGCAGACTTTCAGGAGCTCGGCTTGAAAGTATTCAATTGCACAGTCCAGGTCTGGGATTAGGTTTAGTCTGTACCATGGGAGCTGTTTGAGATCATTTAGGTAGGATTCAAGATTAAATTTCTATATCATTACACCTCTCCACTATGTGTCCTTGGGCAAGACACCTAACGGTACATACTTGCCTACCACACAATAATCGGCTGTGGAGTCCAGTGGTAACGTCTCTCCCCATCGACAGTGAAAAAGGAAGTCAAAATACCATTCAGCACATCCCTCCAATACAACTTTGGAGAAGTCTCGACTGTACGAGAAGACAGGCGGGTGAGGGAGACGAAAGACAGGCGGGTGAGGGAGACGAAAGACAGGCGGGTGAGGGAGACGAAAGACAGGCGGGTGAGGGAGACGAAAGACAGGCGGGTGAGGGAGACGAAAGACAGGCGGGTGAGGGAGACGAAAGACAGGCGGGTGAGGGAGACGAAAGACAGGCGGGTGAGGGAGACGAAAGACAGGCGGGTGAGGGAGACGAAAGACAGGCGGGTGAGGGAGACGAAAGACAGGCGGGTGAGGGAGACGAAAGACAGGCGGTGAGGGAGACGAAAGACAGGCGGGTGAGGGAGACGAAAGACAGGCGGGTGAGGGAGACGAAAGACAGGCGGGTGAGGGAGACGAAAGACAGGCGGGTGAGGGAGACGAAAGACAGGCGGGTGAGGGAGACGAAAGACAGGCGGGTGAGGGAGACGAAAGACAGGCGGGTGAGGGAGACGAAAGACAGGCGGGTGAGGGAGACGAAAGACAGGCGGGTGAGGGAGACGAAAGACAGTAGGGTGAGGGAGACGAAAGACAGTAGGGTGAGGGAGAAGAAAGACAGTAGGGTGAGGGAGAAGAAAGACAGTAGGGTGAGGGAGAGGAAAGAGAGTAGGGTGAGGGAGAGAAGGAAAGAGTGTTATTAGTTCTTTGCAAACATGTGATTGAAGTCAAGAGGCATATAACAAGACACCTCTACAGCACTGCACACAATTCAGCTTTTTGACCACGTTTGTTAGATCCCCCAAATATTAAGTCGTAGTACTGCCACTTGAGTGATTGTCACGCTTTTTGTCAGCAGGCTTTCTAAACAAAATAAACATTTCCATACATAGCAAGTTGCAATCAGAGCTTTTTTAACTATGCGTAAACAATGTTAGAAATCCCAAAAACCAACATGAAAAAACAGAAATATTTGCCGAATTCCTTGAAGCAAAGTTACCACAATGTTTAGACGTTGGGTTCTATCACCTATTTGTGTGCAGAGAGCAGAGAGTAATTTGCTGTTTTGAAAAAGGTTTTATTTGATGCAAAGCGTGCATTTTAAGAGAGAAAGAATAACACTAATTGCCGCACAATGCCCTGCTACATGGCCACTTTCCACATGCATTGTGTGACAATTCAGTTTCGGCATTAGGGTATCTCAGTCATCATTCCTCACACAAAAGGGAAGACAAGCACTCCCCCATTTCCCAACCCTTCAAAAGCAAATGTGCGTGAGAAGCAAGGTGCCAAACCAGAAAATCAAGATTTGTGCAACCTCCCACCCTCTTGTCTGCAAATGCCTGCACAAAATTCAAAATGCCGATACTCGGGATCTGTCATGGATCAGTGTTAAGCAAAGCCTCCCTCCGACCTGATACAACAAGGGTTAGTTGTGGAGCTGCTCTGCCCATGGGTCACACTCTGAGTTCTACTAGCCATAAGTGGCCGGTGGGGTTTTGCAAGCTATGGCCATCTATGTATCTGTGCGAGTCAAGGTTCTGTGTATTTAGCTGGCCATGAATTGCCCATGGTTTGTGCTGGCCACTGGTCAGCAGTGGAGCTGTGCTGGGCATGGGGCATCTGTGTATCCGCACAAGAAAGAGAAGCCATGTATCTGTGCATGTTGTGGACTACTTTGGCAGCTGTACTAGAAGGAGTTGTTAATGGAGCTGTGCTAGCCATGGACAGCCGGTGGATCATGCGCAAGCCATGGGTTGTCAATGGAGCAATACTAACTATGGGTTATTCATGGGGCTGTACTAGTCATGGTTTGTCCGTGTATCTGTGCTAACCATGTAACGGTGTTAGCCTTGGATAGTCCGCGGATGTGTGCTAGCTCTGGGTTGTCCTTGGACCCGTGCTAGCCGCTGGTTATCCATGGGGTTGTGCCAAGCATGCTTTTGCCCATGAACCTGTGCTAGCCATGAGTTGTCAATGGAACTATGCTAGCCACAGGTTGTCCATGTAGCTCTGCTACCCATAGGTTGTCTGGGGAACTGTGATAGCTATGGAACCATGTCAGCTGTGGGTTGTCCATGGGGTTTTGCGAATCATGGGTTGTCAGGGTAGCTGTGCAAGCCATGAGTTGTATATGGACCTGTGGGTTGTCCATAGGGCTGCACTAGTCATGGGTTGTCTGAAGCGGTGTTAACGATGGACTGCCTGTGGATCATACACTAGCAATAGGGTGTCCATGAAGCAGTGCTAACCATGGGTTGTCCGTGGAACTGTGCTAGCCATAGCTTGACACCCATCAGTATTTACTAGACAGGGTCATCCACTGATCTGCGGAGTCACCTGCCCTTCTGTGTTAGGCAGTGACACTTGTTGATCTAGGTTTATCTTGTAGAAGAAGTCGTTTTAGGTCTAAAACCAGCAGTTCCGTATTAAAAAAATAATGATTATTAATATATTTTTTGTTATGCTAAGAACAATCACTTTAAATTGGAAAAGGGTAAACTATGGCTACAAATGTAATGTAGAGAATATACATTTACTAAAAGGGCCTGGAGAAGAATTTTGCAAATAAATACAAAAAAAATGCAGAAAAACTGCCGTATGGATTATAATAATGATAAGTCCAGATCCGGTTTATCATTGAGGTGGAGGAATGAGGAGTGTTAATTATATAGAATACACGGCACAGGGAGGCTGCCTTATCAAATACAATAGATCTCTTCAAGGAACACCCGGATTCATTTTTTTTGGCAAGGCTAAAACGCACAAAGCCTTAAAAATGGAGATTAGCAAAAGTTGAGTGATCGAGCGAGAAACCTGGCGGCCAGACTGGAGCCAGGAAAAAAATACCTTGAATCTATTGTTGATCCACAAGATACTAAGGGCAACATAATACTGAACTTGACGTGTTTCCATTGCGCTTTCCTTGCATTTTAGGTTTTAGCTTTTTTTACCGCAAACCAAATGCATGGTTACAAAATGCACTGTAAACGTTATTGTATGTTACAGGGCCACCCCAAGAACTTGTGGAGACACAGGCTGCAGTGACATCCATCCTACAACATATTTTGGTGGTCCGCGCTGGCCCACCAGAGAACAAAATCATTAACCGATGCCCCCTTCCCCAAGGATCAGCCTTGTTACTCTAACACTGTGATTGAAAGTACGTCATTTCATGGTGGGTGCTTGGAAAATACTACAGGGGTCTATAAGACAATATTGCCGGGTCCAAGGGGTCAGCAACCATGGCCCTTCAGATGTTTTGGTACATTTCCACCAAGGTGAAGGCAATCAAATGTCTGGCTTTGCATCGTGGGACATGCACTTCCAAAACATCTGGAGGGCCAAGCTGGCTGACCCTTGATGTAGGCAATGGAGATCTGGGTCCTTCACGTCCCCCTCATACAGTCCACCTAAGCATTGGAATACAACTCACTCGTGTCATTAATTTACTCGTTTGGTCTTCCAAATTTTTATTTCACAGTCGATCGAGAAACTGGTGATCCCAAATCGTCAACATCAGCCAAGCAACAAGCAGCCAACCCAACGGAGTCTTTTTTACACAGACTTTGCAACAAGCTTTACTTCTGTAGATAAGCTTCCAGATCCATGGCCTTCAGGTCCAAATAGCGTGACAATAAACAAAAAGATGCTCAAAGTCGAATGCTTCTGAAACCAATGCCTCCCATTTTCAGAAACGTTTTTCAGGAGCATTTATAAACATTTCGGACACGCTTGAAGATTTTTGATAGGCCCCAAATAGGACTGTTTGCAGAAAATAAGGATTTTTAGGGTTAGTGTTTGAATTTGAAACTAGGGTTTAATTTATTACTTGTGCTTGTTTTAGGGTTAGGGTTTAATTTATTACTTGTGCTTGTTTTGGGGTTAGGGTTTAATTTATTACTTGTGCTTGTTTTAGGGTTAGGGTTTAATTTATTATTACTTGTGTTTGTTTTAGGGTTAGGGTTTAATTTATTACTTGTGCTTGTTTTAGGGTTAGGGTTGAATTTATTACTTGTGCTTGTTTTGGGGTTAGGGTTTAATTTATTACTTGTGCTTGTTTTAGGGTTAGGGTTTAATTTATTACTTGTGCTTGTTTTAGGGTTAGGGTTTAATTTATTATTACTTGTGTTTGTTTTAGGGTTAGGGTTTAATTTATTACTTGTGCTTGTTTTAGGGTTAGGGTTTAATTTATTACTTCTGCTTGTTTTGGGGTTAGGGTTTGAAATTAGCATTCGGTTACCGTTTGTCCGGCCAGGACGTGAAACCATTTCTGTTTGAATGCCATTTTTTTTTAAATAACACCTTTTGACTAGGGAATGAAATAAACACTCAAAGTAAAGACATTGATGTTTTGTCAGGAGTTTGGAGAAATGGGAGCAGGGGATACAGCAATTAGACAGTCCGACAATAATCAAAACAAAAGAGTAACTGCAGGTAAGACAGTCTGAAAGGCCATCAGCACAACAGCAAGAGCCGAGGTAAAAAGCCAGGAATAAACGGAAGGAATAACGTTGTAACAAGTGACGACACAAAACATCTGGGCACGCTCCACCTGGAGTGATGGGTATAATTAGGGTGACCAGCACAATCCCCCAGGTTCGGGTAATAAAAAATGTCATTTAGAACAAGAGAAAACTATCGTATTTACAGCAAGAGATTTTTAAAAGCATTTATTATACTTTAGAGCAGGGCTGTCACCCCCCCCCCCCCTGATGTTCCTGAACTACGACTCCCATGAGTCTCTGGTTATTAATTGCATTCAGAGAACTCTGGAAAATATGGGTCCTCAGCATCTCAGGGGCCCGGAGTTTGAGATTGTTGGTTCAGAGACTCATTGTTGTGAGTTTTATGGCTCTGCAGCTCTGTTATACATCCATAAAACTCCAATATATGGAGGAGATCCAAAAAGGACACACACACCCTGAACATATGGAGGAGCCCCTGAAAAGACGCCTGCACGCTCTGAATATATGGAGGAACCCCTAAAAAGACACCCACACATCCTGAATATATGGAGGAGCCCCTAAAAAGACACCCACACACCCTGAATATATGGAGAAGCCACTAAAAAGACACCCACACACCCTGAATATATGGAGGAACCCCCTAAAAAGACACCCACACACCCTGAATATATGGAGGAACCCCTAAAAAGACACCCACACACCCTGAATATATGGAGGAACCCCTAAAAAGACACCTGCACACCCTGAATACATTGAGGAACCCCTAAAAATACACCCGCACAACCTGAATATATGGAGAAGCCACTAAAAAGACACCCGCATACCTTGAATATATGGAGTCCTTAAAAAGACAACCACACACCCTGAATATAGGGAGGAACCCCTAAAAAGATTCCCCCCGCACACCCTGAATATATAGCGGAACCCCTAAAAAGACACCTGCATACCCTGAATATAGGGAGGAACCGCTAAAAAGACCCCCGCACACCCTGAATATATAGCGGAACCCCTAAAAAGACACCCGCACACCCTGAATATATAGCGGAACCCCTAAAAAGACACCACAAATATATGGAGATCCTAAACAGACACCCTGAATATATGGAGGATCTCCTAAAAAGACACCCGTACACCCGGAATATATGGAAGAACCCCTAGAAATACACCCACACACCCTGAATATATGGAGGAGCCCCTAAAAAGACACCCACACACCCTGAATATATGGAGGAACCCCTAAAAAGACACCCACACACCCTGAATATATGGAGGAGCCCCTAAAAAGACACCCGCACACCCTGAATACTGTATATGGAACAAGGACAGCGGAATTAGGGACTAACCCTGGGGTTGGTCCTCCAAAAAGCACTCAGTATGGCAAAGTAATATTATTGGTGCTTCTATGGAAGGGGATAAGGAGCCCACCTTTTATTTGTATTGGATTTATATTGCATTAAAGGACCCAATAGTATTGCACTTGATTGTAAAAATATTAGAAATCCATTCCTTAAGTCAGACAATAGACAGACGCCTCCTAATCCTGGCAAGAAATAGATGGAAACTGGGACCACACCCTTGGCACATATCCCTGTACTGTGCCTTTAAATGCATCCCGTGTTAAAACTGGATTTCAGTACTACATATATACATACAGTAATACAGTATGTGGGAGTCAGGAACGTAGAACGCAATAAGACAACAGAAACAAAAAAGGACTTGTTTGCATATAAATAAAATATAGAAGCTTAGATGGAGTTTCCACCCACACAGGTGTTTCGTTTGTTATGGTTGCTGTCCGGAAGTAAAAATAAATGTAATTTCCTGTAAATAAATAATGAAGCAGAGACTTCAAAGCTCTGTGCATGGAATTTGTAGATCCGATGATAAAACGGACAACTCTTGTATCTATAGATTAGTTTTTGACAGTTTCTTTTTAGTATTACATACAAATAGTCCTTGAATTGCAATGAATCAGATGATACACAGAGCATCATCCTCTCTGAGTGCTCCACAGCAATAGGACTTGTGTGTGCTGTTTAGGTGCGTATCACAGAGCTGCACAGCAATAAAACACAATGTGCATGAGCATATCACAGAGCAGCAAAGCAATAAAACACAATGTGCAGTGTGCATGAGCATATCAGAGCTGCACAGCAATAAAACACAATGTGCATGAGCATAACAGAGCTGCACAGCAATAAAACACAATGTGCATGAGCATATCACAGAGCTGCAAAGCAATAAAACACAATGTGCAGTGTATATGAATGTATCAGACCTGCACAGCAATAAAACACAATGTGCAGTAGGTATGAGCGTATCACAGAGCTCCACAGCAATAAAACTCACAATGGGCAATGTGTTTCAGCGTATCACAGAGCGTCACAGCAATAACTCACAGTAATGTGCAGTGTGTATGAGTGTATCAGAGGTCCACAGCATTATTACCCACAGTAATGTGCAGTGTGTATGAGTGTATCACAGAGCTCCACGGCAATAAACCTCACAGTAACGGGCACGGTGTATGAGCATATCACAGAGCTTCGCAGCAATAACACGCACAGCAATGTGTTTGAGCGTTTCACAGCTTCACAGCAATACAATGCACAGTAACGTACTGTGTTTATGAGCGTATCACAGAGCTCCACAACAATAAACAACTTAGTAATAAGGTATGTGTTGCACATATGTTGTGTGTATCGCATAACTGCATCGTGTTCACAGTAATGACCAGTGTGCATGAGCAAACCAATGCATTCCTCAGTAATGTCCGTTGTTTATCATGACAGAGCAACATGGCAATGTGTATTCATACTGTGTGTAATATGTGCATTGGAATTTGTGTATATAAAATTATATTATCCTTAATTACATAAGCAACCTATATTTTATGTATTTAAAGCAATGTTGATGCAATGTTGGAAGCGCCGGAATGTCACCATGTGGCACCGTTACCCCATTAGGACCATCTTCCTGTAGGAGAATAATAAAGTTGTGTTTATTCAAAATGCCTTTCACCATCATGTGTTAAAAAAAAAGTGCCTTCATTCCTCTGCGCCTCGGTTGCGATTGATAAATTTGCTTCAAAAACATATCTTTGTAGCAATGAAAGAAGGAGCCATATCACATTTTAAATGCTCCTCAAACGTCTCGTTTAATTTTGTCCCTTTATTAATTAAATGGATATTTTGTAACAATTGTCTATTAAATGACTCTGTTCAGTGTTTTTCCCTTTTCAGCAGAAAAAGATGAGGGGGTGAACGGTCTACGTTTTACAGCTGAGCTTTCCCACCTCCTGTCTCTTCGCTTTGTAACCGGATATCAATTTTTGTTTGATACACACAGCCACGCTTGTGTAAATGTTACATATAAAATAGCCCCTTTCATAAAACTTCAGCTCTAACTTCTAGTCAGGGTCATGTGACTTCCTCATCAACTACTTCCTGCTCAACAGCAGTGCAACACCTACTAAAATTCCCCCTGGAACCAAACACTCTCTGTTCTGGTTCCATACATATTGATGCAATGCTTACCCTTATACTTGTGACTAGGGGTCAGCACTTGGGAATGGAGTTGTTCGCCCACAGAGTTCCCATGTGACACATAAGTAGGGTTGCCAGATCGGCCATGTTTCCTGGACACATCATTTAAGTAGGGTTGCCAGATCGGCCAGGTTTCCTGGACACATCATTTAAGTAGGGTTGCCAGATCGGCCATGTTTCCTGGACACACAATTTAAGTAGGGTTGCCAGATCGGCCAGGTTTCCTGGACACATCATTTAAGTAGGGTTGCCAGATCGGCCAGGTTTCCTGGACACATCATTTAAGTAGGGTTGCCAGATCGGCCATGTTTCCTGGACACATCATTTAAGTAGGGTTGCCAGATCGGCCATGTTTCCTGGACACACAATTTAAGTAGGGTTGCCAGATCGGCCAGGTTTCCTGGACACATCATTTAAGTAGGGTTGCCAGATCGGCCATGTTTCCTGGACACATCATTTAAGTAGGGTTGCCAGATCGGCAATGTTTCCTGGACACATCATTTAAGTAGGGTTTCCAGATCGGCCATGTTTCCTGGACACATCATTTAAGTAGGGTTGCCAGATCGGCCATGTTTCCTGGACACATCATTTAAGTAGGGTTGCCAGATCGGCCATGTTTCCTGGACACATAATTTATTCATGCAGATGGGCAGTGCATGAAAAATGCCACCCCACAGCATGTATAATCCATACGCTGCAGATGAGGAATTCCAGGTGACCTGCCTTAATTTCCCTCTTGCAGCATATGAATTATACATGTTGCAGGGCACTACTTTTCACCATGCTCCCCCTCTGCATGAAATAATAATATACGTCCAGGTAAACATGGCTGACCTGGTGACCCTTCACCCAATCCATAAAGTTTTTTCACATGCAGCTACTGCTCACCTTCCGGCCCTGGCACCGTAGCAAAGGAAGGATCCATTCAGCCAGTGTTTCTCAACCCTGGTTCTCATAACAGGTCAGGTTTGCAAGGTATGTGAAGCACAGCACAAGTGATATGATTTGCTGCTCAGTGATTGCAGGTCTGCCTTTCCCCAAAGTAATCCAAAAATCAGGCCGGTTAGGGGGACCAGGTTACAGGTTCAATGGGCCGCCTTTGCAGCTCCCAGCTGCAGTGGGACAGCCTGAACTCAGGCTGTCCCCCTGCAGCCAATGCCGCACGCCCTGTGTTGGCTGTGTAGGTGTGCCAAATTAGTGGCCCGCGATGGCACCTGGCGGCGAGGTTTACCTGTACGCCTCGTCGGAGTTAACCCCCGCCCATCATTAAAGGGTCAAGTCTGTGATGACATGGTGCATAGTGTTTGGTTTTACTCACTGGGTTTCTGAATCCTCATGTACTAATTGTAGGGTTGCCAGGTCGGCCATGTTTTCCTCAGCACATATCATTTACTCATGTTGATGGGCAGTGCATGAAAAATGCCATCCTGCAGCATGTATAATCCATACGCTGCAGGTAAGAACTCAGAAAGGAATCCCAGGTCAGCTGCTTTGATTTCCGATCTGCATCATATGAATTATACATGTTGCAGGGCAGCACTTTTCCAGTCACTCACCGTCTGAATAAAATAGTTATGTGTGTCCAGGAAAACATGGCTGATCTGGCAACTCTAATTGCTTAGCTTTCTTTGTAAAATACAAGAGCGACAATAAAACAAACAAGAATGATGTACCTATACATGTGATATAGAGCAGTGGTCCCACACCCTGGTCCTCCGGTCCCCTTAACAGGCCAGGTTTGCAGGATATGTGAAGCACAGGTGACATGATTTGCTGCTCAGTGATTGCAGGATTCAGTTTGCATTTCCCCGAACCTGGCCTGTTAGTGGGCCTTGATGACTAGGTTTAGGGACCACTGATAAAGGGCCCTATTCTATTTGGACATGTAGTCTGTGAGCACGAGCAGTTCTTGCAGGTATTCCAGTAGGAGCGCATGACACCCCGCTACTTCAACGAACCGTAACAGTCACCACTTCCTTAGGACTCCTGAGTGTTCCCATGGTGGTCGAACAAGATCTCGCAAATGAGTTGTGTCAGAAGGACACCCGGGAACTATTTGGCCTTTGTGTCCTTTCAGTTTAGTCGCAGTAAGACAGTGAATTGGTGCAAGGATCCTGGTTGGTGAGTATACGTATGTTACCAACCAACTTGGAATAGCAAGTGGAGCAGCAATGATTGTGTAAGGATCAAGCCTCGCTCAATAATTACCACTCCAAAATGGCCAGGATTTACATTTACAGCAATTTCTGTGCTTTACCAAGGCCAAATCAGAGTCACTAAATCCGGAAATCCTAGGTGTAACTTCCTTTACTGAAGAGGATGTCATCAAGAGGATTCCTCCATGCAAAGTAAGGTGAAAGAAGAGATGACCGGCTAATGACAGGCCTCGGTGCTTATCTATCTTCTTTGGCTGTGACCACTCTGAAACTATAAAGAATCGGACGCCTTTACCAATATTTTGTGAGTGAAAATGATTCTCTTGCAGCCTTGTATGGTGAAAAGATCAAATTGCAGCACTCATTTGTCCCCATAGCTAGGACAAGGACATCTTATCGCACGTGAACATAGAGACACTGTCGGTTCTGGACGCCTCTCCAGTCACCATGACCATTTCTGCCCGCATGTAAACAATGCAGACCCCGTGTGAGATAAGGTACGCCATCTGGAGTTTAGAACCTTTAGACCCAGTAATATTTATGTAATGGAAAAACCAATGCATTGCTCGTATAACTACTTTAGACACGGGGTCGTCAACCTTGACCCTCCAGATGTTTAGGAGCTACATTTCCCAGGAGGCTCAGCCAATCTAATGATGGACCTCACAAAACATTCAGTTTAGACCAGTGGCTCCCAACCACGGTCCTCAAGTACCCCTAACAGGTCAGGGGTTTTTCCAGATATCTGAAGCACAGCACAGGAGATATGATTTGCTGCTCAGTGATTGCAGGATTCAGTCTGCTTTTCTACAAGGCAATCCTTAAAATCTGGCCTGTTAGGGGTACTTGAGGACCGCAGTTGAGAACCACTGGTTTAGCTGTTTAGACATATCCTCATATCTCTCCTCCTTCTGAGGAGCTCTTGGAAGTCTAATTGAGCTCTCCTAGAGCATTGGCTTAGCTCCTCTTTGAAGCCGACCTGAGCTCCATGACCAGGAAGAGGGAACCAATTTGGTTCCATTCGTCCACCATCCGAACCATTGGGTTGGTTGGACAATCCCTGGAATGTCTAGCCCTTTGGCAGTCCCCTGACCTGCTCCGACTTCTTGCAAGCTGGGAACATGACGCATCCAAATGATCAGAGACTGGATACAAGGTGAGTTTTAAAAATAATTAAAGGGTTAAAAATGGGAGGAAGGGGGGAAAAAGGGTCAGGAGGGGGTTCATGTTTAACCCCCCGATTCCCTCCCTTCCTTTTTTAAACCCTAGATATACTTGGAGGAACCAATGATTAATACATTGGCTGAAAAGTGATATATTGAGATGACATAGTAGGAAATTTTAATATACATTTAATATTAAGGAATTTGCCACCCCGTGTGAAATGTTACTTCATCGGTCCCTAATTAAAGAGCTGTGTGATCTGTGGGCTTAGAATCCTCAGCCTTTGTTTTAACCAGCAACTGATAGACTCCTGTGTGAATGAGGGTTTAATCCCAGACGGAGGTGAGAATTTTCAAAGCATCTGCAAAACGTTGTGGGTATTAAACATCACTGAACGTTTATGGGCCGTGCGCCCAGATTAAATTACCCATGCTTTGCTTTTTTTTTTTTTCCATATTGGATAGAGAATGCTAAGGTAAAACATGTTCACATGGTCTGAACACGGGGTTAAACGCTACGGGTGGAGAGGGAACACGAAAGGGATTTACTCATTACACCCAGAAAACAAGAAATCGACAATTTTGCAAACGTTTAGCCAAATATGAGCAAAGTTTGATTAGTTGGTGACAAAGTCTCAGCAAACAATATCCATTATAGCTGAAATAATTTGGTCTTCTGCTCTCTGTTTTTTAAAGGGTTAAGTGCCTCCAGTGCAGTGGGAGCATGAGCACTATAGATAAAAGGGAAATGGACAGGTGCCCATTTGTGTTCAATAGAAGTGTAGAGTCACAGTATGATTGGTTGTTGGATGCAAGTAATGATCAATGGGACTTCTAAATGGGATGCTAGATGTACGGACTTATCTTTATCTTATTTCAGCTGGCATATTCTTTTACCATTGCTCCTGAGGAAGTCAATACATTTGACGAAACGCGTTGAGCTGAATTGTGACGCCTGTTGGGATCGGGACTGCTGTTCATCGAGAGTGTTCCTCTCTTCTTCAGGTCTGGTCACTATACTCATCATTATCCTAGAATTGAACATTAAAGGGGCATACAGGTGGGGGTTTGGATGTCGTAAATAGTGAGAGTCAAATGGTATAGGCTCGCTATTTACGACATCCAACCCCCCACCCGTGTTTTCTGCAGCTATAAACTTGAGTGTGTATATAAATATATACACATGTTGCCGAGGATTCACTGCATTGAAATCTGAGATTGAAGATCGGATCCCTGTTTGGGATGATGGGCAATCTATATGAGAGTGGCCACTTGTCTACACTGAATATTATGGTGTAACAGTATTACCCTATGTTGGTTTTTCCAATGGTCGTTGTAAGGAGCAGATGCTCAACGTGTTTGGTCAGAATAGGAGTGAGAAAGATGGGTCAGAGGCACAATGGGGTTGAAAGAGATGGGGAAGGGACACAATAGAGATGAGAGGCATGGTGCAGAGGCTCATTGGGGTAAGAGGGAAGGGGCAGAGGTACGAGGTTGAATGGATGAGAAGAATACCAGTAAGAGAGAGAAGGATACCAGTAAGAGAGAGAAGGATGGGGAATTGCTCAATGGGGGTGAGAAGGATAGGGAAGAGGTGTAATGATGTTGAATGGGTGGGCAAGGTCACAATGTAGGTGAAATACAAATCGACAGATGCACATTGGAGATGAATAGCATGGTGCAGAAGTTCAATTGGGTGAGAGGGGTAGCATAGAGGTACACTGAGGAGTGAGGGGGATAGGGCAAAAGCACAATGTGGTTGAATGGATGGGAAGACTCCCAATAAGAGACAGATGAGGCATTTTTAATGGGGGTGAAAAATATGGGGCAGAAGCATAATGATGTTGAATGGATGGGCAGAGTCGTAACGGAGCCAAGATGCACAGTAGAGAAGAGATGCATGGTGCAGAGGCTCAATGGAGTGAGAGGGATGGATGGGGCACAATAGGTATGAGGGACATTTGGCAGAGGATGAGAGGGATAGGGTGGAGGTACAATGAGGGGTGAGTGGGATAGGGCAGAGGCACCATGAGGTCGATCGAATGGGTGGAGGTACAATGAGGGGTGAGTGGGATAGGGCAGAGGCACCATGAGGTCGATCGAATGGGTGGAGGTACAATGAGGGGTGAGTGGGATAGGGCAGAGGCACCATGAGGTCGATCGAATGAGCAGAGCCGCAATGGAGGTGATGTGTAAATGGACATAGGGTACAATGGATATGGGAGGCAGAGGCTCAGTGGGGGAGTCAATGAGGAAATAGCACAATGGGGTTGGTTGGCTGGATCAAAACATTAACGCCACTATAAACTAGCCCAATATCAACAGATTCACACGCAGAAAAAGATCTGGATGCTATCGCCGCACACTCTCTGCCATCAAGCCTACGACATAAACAAATTTTCTCGTAAACCAAAAATTTTACAACATCGCCGACGGTGAACTGTAACCAAAGCTCCAGAGATGCAACAAAGCTTTGCACGCCAGTCCAGGCATCATAATGGGAAAAGAAAGACAAAAATAAAAGGGAAAATGTCTAAGGCCTGAGGGCTGCAATAAAGTTAATTGACGCTCAACAACTGCTCGGCGATTCATGCTTTGTTGCACAAGTTCTCGCAAGATGTCAGATTACACATTTGCCGCTGCCTTGGCTCACTCTCACTGCTAACAAATAAAGTACATCAGAGATGATGTTATTATCTGCTTTGATGAATTTTGAGAGGGGGTGTGTAAAAGTAAAAAAAAATTCAAGGACTGCAGAACTTTACCTGTACGTATGTACAAGTAGCACGAGGTGGAGGCGGCATGCTACTTCTAGATGGACACACTGTATATACAGAAAGGCAGAATAAAATAGGTCACACTGAGCTTATGTAATGCACGATCTTATAGTGTTATCTGTAATAAGGTGTCTCTAAGTCATAAACACTCATTTTTGGTGAAATAAAATTTATATGATACACAGGATGTGTAGTTAATTAAATATGGTGTAAAATGTCACTTTTGCATAAAGATTGCCATTCTGAAATAGTTAGCAAAAATTAAAATTTTACATGAATTATTGTATTCATTCATCCTTGATTATTGTATTAATTCAACCATCCATATTACAGAAATATTACTGGATGAAAGGTTCTAATCATTCTCTAGATGACGTTCATTATCTTGCACATTTGTCACACAGGGACTGCATTGTCAGCAGTAAATACGATAAAGACAGATATAAATTGGTGAGATTTCCTGCTTATGTGGATTTTTAGTGATCAGAAGGAGCTTATTAGCAATGCAATATCTGTATGTGCTGCATAATGCCTGTGTGTGGCAATTACAACAACACCTTGTATCTGTATGTGCTGCATAATGCCTGTGTATGGCAATTACAACAACACCTTGTATCTGTATGTGCTGCATAATGCCTGTGTATAGCAATTACAACAACACCTTGTATCTGTATGTGCTGCATGATGCCTGTGTACAGCAATAACAAAAACAGCACCTTGTATGTGCTGCATAATGCATGTGTATGGCATTTACAGCAACACCTTCTATCTGTATGTGCTGCCTGATGCCTGTGTATAGCAATTACAACAACACCTTGTATCTGTATGTGCTGCATGATGCCTGTGTACGGCAGTAACAAAAACAGCACCTTGTATCTGTATGTGCTGCATAATGCATGTATATGGCAATTACAGCAACACCTTGTATCTGTATGTGCTGCACGATGCCTGTGTATGGCAATTACAGCAACACCTTGTATCTGTATGTGCTGCACGATGCCTGTGTATGGCAATTACAGCAACACCTTGTATCTGTATGTGCTGCACGATGCCTGTGTATGGCAATTACAGCAACACCTTGTATCTGTATGTGCTGCGTAATGCCTGTGTAACACCTTGTATCTGTAAAGTACAGATATTATCAGTCATTATAACCCCTGAATCTTATCTCTGCACAGCACTGAGTGACCCCAGAGCTCTCCCTGTATTCTCCCCTTTCCGTGGTTGTTGTAACGCAGCAGTAAAGTTTGTTGAGCCATTTGTTACAGTGCCGTTGGAGGAAATACATCCAACACAAGCTGAACATAACAGTTTTTTCTCATGAAAAAGATGTAATGTGAATTACTATTACTAGCTACAAAAACATCAGGGCTGAAAAAAAGTAGATGAAATAGTCGTATGATGCACACACACATTTATATATATTTAATATATCAATACATTTACTGTATACTTTGCAATGTCGGGATTTTCCCGTCCATTAACTGCCTGGAGTTAAAAAGCACAAAGATCAACCCTGTTCTGTCTGTGAAGGGAACTTTGTGGGAATTTAATGTAGTTTCTATGATAATACCCATATCCCTAGGGGGGATGACAATGACATACACGTGTATGCATTCAAAAGCGTACACGCGATGAATATATAATCTCCGGCGCAGTTAACGTTGCCCTCTGCTCTAGTCACTTCAAAAAACGCAAAAAAATCTTAGGCTGAGAAAATGGGTTTATTACACATTAAGTGTAAAAAAATATATAAAAATTCAGTGATAATATGAAATGATACGGCTGCCAACCTGTAAACACAACAACCAAAACAATAGAGAGAGGGTGTTTCTGGGTTGGGTAAGAACACCTTATTTCAGAGCAGGCCTGCTGAATAATAACCGTGTGAGCAACCAGGGTGGAGTCGCACTTTAAAAGAATCATGCTCCCCCATGTAGGCGGCTGCCGGAGGAAGGGTGGAGATCTGCTTTATCCATGGACTCGTAAGGGACATTTTCATCTCACCTCGATGCAGGCCTTAGTCTGCCCTTCATTAACTCCTAATTCCACCTCAAAGTGGGGAAGCCTCCTCTTCATTCAGAGACCTCCTCCTCATTGCCTCCTAATTTATTAAAATTACTCCAGACAAGTCCTGTCTGGGACTCCGTTTATGAATCACAAGGATGTGAACCGACGAGAAAGAAAACTCCATGGCTTGCTTTGTGGTGGGCATCAGGGAGCTATGAATAGGAGACCGTGGCCTTCTTCAGGTGGACATTATGGAAATTTAGAGAGAGGTCCACTGCCATCTTTGAAATGGACATCTGAGAACAATAAAGAGCTGACATTAACCCATTACCTGTGGATGACATGTCCGAGGATCCAGACACGTGGGATCCATCGAGTCCACTCACCCTTCCGTTAATCCGGTGGCCGACAGGTCCTTCTCTACCTCTGCCGAGCCAGGAGACTTCTAGTCTGCCAAAGCCTTTTCTTAGAGTAAAGGAAATAACACAGTGCGTAGTTACGTTGTTACGCACTGCGTCATCTAAGGCTAGGGTCAGACGCACGCATTTTTCGCGTCGTCCGTGACAAAGTGCATGCGGACGAATGGACGTATTTTTACACGGAATACGCGATAGCGGTCATACGATGCGCATTTTCGTCCGTGATTTTTTTACCGATCATCAATAAAACCCTTTTTGCGTCTGGACGTTATGTTGGCCGGACGTAAGCAGCGTCTGACGTCTCCTAAAAACGCACTCACGCCGTCAGTACTAGCGGTTTTAAGTTCTCGAAAAAATGCGTTCGTTTGCCGCTTGCGTGGTGCGGCCGTACTTCGTATATTGCCCGTCATTGGCTGCTACTACGGCCGTGATAAAGTGCGACTGCACGCGCGTTCGTCTGACCCCAGCCTTGAACAGAAGGTTGTGCAACGTGCGCATAAGGACCTCAAACTCCATCTAGGGCTGTCAAACTCACTGCCCCCCCCCCCAGATGTAGATGCCTCTAATTCCCAGAATGCCTTCAATGCAATAAATCGCCAAGGGATCGTTAGAGTTGTAGTTCAGAAACCTCTGGGAGAGGCTGGAGTCAGCCCTGATCTAGGGTGACACAGTCTAATCACATGGGATATTATTCCTCAACACACATAGACCTAAGCAATATGTTATTTATTATTTTCTTTTATTCGGTGGAAACCCCGAAAGATCTGCTAAGTGAATACATTTGCGTATAAAAAAAATCCCCCCGGCCTTAGAATTCCTATTTTGATTGGAGATAAAACGTAGAAAATAATAGGGGCTATGCTCATTAACCCCTCTTTGGTTTTCGGAATTGGGTACACGTTTTCAAAATAAATTCCAATTCCATATTTTGTATTTATACATAGTTATTATAATCGTGAAACGCATAGTGTCGAAAAACAAGACCCCGCCCCTCCTCCAATTTTGGTTAAAATTGCTTCAATCCTTAGAAAAATACAATAACAGTTTCTTCGTTTCTGTTATTTTTAAAGAGTATCCATAGATTATATATATACAAACAATAAAAGCCCTAAGAAACACAGAAAATAACCTGATTCAATAAATGGAGGTTCTGCGGTCACCATAACAATAAATGTGACATCGTCGACTCTCACTTAGATGTCATCCATAAATAAAGTATATGTGAAAAAACGCAATGCTTCTGTTATTCAGGGATCACTTAAAACTTTCCATGTCACCTGCAATAAAATTGCTGTGTTTGTTGTTTTGTGCGCGTTATGGTATTTTGAGGGGGCGTAACCACTCGGAGAAGTAATGATGTGTGAAGGATAGCCGTTAAGCGGAGCAGACGATGCTGCTCACTACGTTTGTTGTTAATTACACAGAATAAGAGCTTTTTCCCCCTCAAAAAAAGTCAATTGCAATGAATCGAAAACAGAATTGGAAACTCCACCTTAAGGCCGGGGTCAGACGAGCATTTTTAAGAGCGGAAAGAACGTCCGTGAGAGTGGATGTTCCTTCCATTCTGACGCCCGTCTGGCCGCCTCGCTGAGTGCAGTTTGTGCGCTCAGCGCTGCAAAGCTCGATTGCGCTTTGCAGCCCTGTCGAACCCACGTCATAGCGCTTCGATGGGGATGCTTTCAGCACGGCCACAGCACAGTCGTTGTAGCACACGCAATTCGTGCATGCGCTACAGCAAGGCTCAAGATTTCCACTCGCCTACTAGCATTTGGCGAGTGGAAATTAAGTGAGGACGAGTGGAAATGCACAAACAGGCAGCACAATAAATTATTTTGTGCTGCGTATTCCAGCGGTCCTACAGTGCAGCCCCCCCTTCCCCAGGCTGCACGGTGGCAGGGATCAGCTGCCTAACCTGACCAAGCTCATCTCTGTCACTGGCAGGGGGTGGAGAGGAGCTTCCCTACCTCCTCGCTCTGCTCACACTGAGGTCTGATGACTGGTTATACATGTATCTGGGGTCTGATGTCTGGGTATACATGTATCTTGGGGTCTGATGTCTGGGTATACATACCCAGATATCAGACCCCATGATACATGTATACCCATACATCAGACCCCAAGATACATGTATACATCAGACCCCAAGATACATGTATACCCATACATCAGACCCCAAGATACATGTATACCCATACATCAGACCCCAAGATACATGTATACCCAGACATCAGACCCCAAGATACATGTATACCCATACATCAGACCCCAAGATACATGTATACCCATACATCAGACCCCAAGATACATGTATACCCATACATCAGACCCCAAGATACATGTATACCCATACATCAGACCCCAAGATACATGTATACCCAGACATCAGACCCCATGATACATGTATACCCAGACATCAGACCCCAAGATGTCTGGGTACACATGTATTTTGGGGTCTGATGTCTGGGTATACATGTATTTTGGGGTCTGATGTCTGGGTATACATGTATTTTGGGGTCTGATGTCTGGGTATGTTATTTTTGTAACTTTATTCTAAATAAAACCTTTAACAGTGTAATTTAATAAGATAATTTAAGGCGGTGTGTTTAGGGGCAGAGTTAAAGGCTGGGTAGGGGTTAGGTGGAGCAACTGGTGGCGAGTAACTCTTATGGCCTGGTTAGTAGCGTGGGACTTGAAATTTTGAGCCCTGCGCTACAGCATGTGGCTGGCTCAGAAGCATCACAACACTGTGGCGGACGCCGGGAAGCACGTTAGTACGAGCGCACATAATGCACTCGTCTGACAGCCCTAAGCTGGAACAGGTCATATTCCGTTTTTCGTTTGGCCTGGACTTTACAATTTGGTTCCCTGTAAGCTGGGGATAGCCACAAGTTCAAGAAGTGGAAGGATGAGACACCTACCAAAAATTAAGATACAGACACAGAATGTGGCACTATATAAAGAACAAACACTATGCATA
Organism: Leptobrachium leishanense; assembly: GCA_009667805.1. Classification (NCBI taxonomy): domain Eukaryota; kingdom Metazoa; phylum Chordata; class Amphibia; order Anura; family Megophryidae; genus Leptobrachium; species Leptobrachium leishanense. The sequence continues at coordinate 15,997,320 of CM019075.1, forward strand.
GGGATCTCGGTATAAAGAATATATACAGAATATGCTAGTTTTAGGCAAAACAAATATCCAAAGCTGCAAAATAATACTGCCTTTTAAGTTTCATCTCAGAAATGATAAAAGAGAGCATAAAAACAACCTATAACAGAATACCCCATAATACAAGATGAACAAGCTTGTGAATGGTTACATTTTTATGTCCCTTAAAGGTTTAATGTTCTCCTTCATATAATCTCTGAATAGTAACACAGAGGGCGCTTGACTGGAAAATGTCAGATATAGACCAGGGAACAACGTCGTACTCTACAAGTGGGTCTCAATGGAGGAAATCTGGTATCAGGAAGTGTTCAAACTGTGCTTTATTGATACTTCCTGAATTAACAACGAACATACAGGAGCGAAGAAAGGAAACTATTTACTTTTTTTCTTAATCGTCATTATCAAACATATTTTCTTAAAATAACAATCCGATTTTTCAATTACCCAATGTCACTATTTTGAACTGAATGTTTGGGAGCTTTCGGACAATACCGCCCATCGCTACGAGCAGAGAGATCGCTCCTTATTATCTCTTCAAACACATATATTATGTTCCTGGTCTTGTTGGGGCTAACAAGGGGGATAATATACTAATTCTGACCCCCCCAAACAAACCCAGTGGGCTATAGGGATTACATAGTTGCTTCATTAGCCGCCCGCTGTGCTGTAGATACATTGTTATTGCCCGGCCTGACGCCGGCTACCAGGTTTGCGGCCTTTTGACCAATTTCCCATGCCTCGACACATGCTACATCAACACATACGAAACGCATAAACGCCTCACACAACAATACCAAACGCGTTGCATAAATAGTAATTGCTTTACAATCCCTATGTTCCTTTTATTAAAATTATATTAAAAAACACATTTATAAGCGCTTACGCGCTGGCGGCCAACACGTACAATACTCTTCCAAATCTAGTTAGCTGTGAGTTGACTTTTTTCCCCTTTTCCCCCAATTTCCATCATATGTCAGGTTACTATGGCATCGAGTGCAAATTACGTTGGCTCCCATGATGCACCAGGAGCTGGACACAGAGCTTGCACGCTCTCCTACAGATTTCCGTACAGAAAAAAATAGTGTTGCGTGCGCGCGTGTGTGTGTAGAGCGTCGGAAACGTGACGAGAGGATGGCAGGCTAGTCACCTGGAGGTGGTGTAGAGACATGTGTTCTATATAAGTGTATTTATCCTTCTTTATCCCCATGCATCCCTTTTATGGCCTCAATCGCATTAAGTGAAAACATCATTAGCCGAAAAGTGACAGTTTCATTTTAAGGAAAACATTAAATTCTCAGATTAGGTTGCATAATCATCCATTTACCATAATTACCCCAAACGCGTCAGTTGCGTGCTAGAGCTCCACAA
>CM019075.1:16003714-16128767 GCA_009667805.1 Leptobrachium leishanense
CTAAAACCCTTTACAGCATTGGGGGTTGAATAATTTTGAACACAACTGTATATGGGTCAAGACCAGTAAGAACACATGGGAATGCTGTTCCTCCACTATATTTGCAGGAGGAACGGAGATCCCATTTAGCCCACACTCTGTGAAACTTTTGTTTAGGAACTAATTTATGTTTTCTGTAAATATAGGATATTTATTCTGATTATTATAATTACCTAAAATGCAGCTCACTTGTATATACGTGTCTATCGCTCTCTCTCATATATATATAAAATCAATGTGAATGGGGATGGTGGGTTATGTGCGAAATATCAATACTTAATTGGGGGCAGATATATTGATGATTTCCATCAATTATTTTTGTAGGACTTGACCCGTGTATATATACCATTTTTATATATTTTTGTATTTCCTATATTTTTTATTGCATTCTTGTGATGTGTTATTATATACCACATTCAATTTATTTCTACCCGTAGGACGTTATTTTACTGTGTCATTTATTAGATCATAAGTTCTTTTGTGTTGTGTATTTTACATATTTTATATTTGAATCAAATTATAAATATATGAATAATAAAAAATATATATATATAAAATATTCTACTTTTGGTACGCTTCCTAAGTATCTTATTGGGTTGTTTCCTGTAGTATTCATTTTTGGGGGGGGTGAATAATACATATCACTTATTAGTGTTTATGACCTATATTTTGAGTTGTGGAATTTATAGATGTGGTGAGTTGTGTTCTTACATGTAAATTTGAAGATCTGAAGTGGTTCTCTCATTACTAATGCCCTGAAATCTACTGTACCACTACCTCCAAGTATTTGCATCACCGAGCATCTGTCTGCACCAGGAATAGAAACCCACGCCCATGTCTTAGTGTGAGTTTAAATAAAGTTGTTTATCACTTTTTTCTAGACAAAGTCTTAATTCTGATTCATAGCGCAGCACTCTAGAACACTATGTTCTAGAATTCGAAGATATATTCTGTTTCAGAATCCACAATCCCAATTCAGACATAAACTGAAAATTCTAAAAGAATTTCAGCATTGCGAAGAACAATTCGACAGGATATAAGAAAACAAAAATATTCTGTAAGTGAACTCAAGAGGTGACTCTATAATTAGGCAGATTAGGCGGCTGCCTAAGGCCTCAAGCAAACAAGGGCCTCACTTAACGGAATTTGTATGGAATGTCAGTACGCATTATGCATTCATACTGACATTCCGCACATTTACACTCCTGCATTAATATACCAAGAGTTATGTGAGCCTTCAATAATTATAATTTATTGAATTTATTGCTGCATTTTTTTGCATAACGCGAGGGCCCACATTTGAACTTTGCCTAAGTCCTTGAAAACTCTAGAGTTCCAGAGACGCAAAAAAGAGATGGATTGAGAACGCATTCTAAGAATCTGGTTTCTAAACAAGAACAGGCATTTGTAAATGAGGACGCAACACAACATTCTACATGAGAAAGTAGTAGTTGAAGGCTGGGGTCAGACGAACGCAGTGAGAACATGCGTTTAGCTTTATTACGGCCGTGGTAGCAGCAAATGACGTCCAACGCAGGCCCACACACGAAGTACAGCCGCACGAAAGTTCAGCCGCGCAACGCAAGCGGCAAACGAACGCATTTTTGCAAGAACGTAAAACCGCTAGTACTGACGTACAGAGTGCGCTGCGTCCGCATAGCAGCGTGTGTGCGTGATTAGGAGACATCAGACGCTGCTCATGTCAGGCCAACATAACCTCCAGACACCCAAAGTTCCTGGCTTGGATCCGTAAAAAATCACGGCTGAAATTGCGCATCGTATGACCGCTATCGCGTCATCCGTGAAAAAATGCGTTCGGACGCATCGATGCACTTTTTGACGGTAGACGTGAAAAATGCGTTCGTCTGACACTAGCCTAAGTGCTAGCATTTCGATGAGGAATGGCAGCCTAGCCTTTCAAACGACAACAATTTTGAAAAAGTACACAACACTCTAGGTCAGTGGTTCCCAACCCTGGTCCCCCTTACAGTCCAGGTTTGCAGGATATGTGAAGCACAGGTGATATGATTTGCTGCTCAGTGATTGCAGGATTCAGTCTGCATTTCCCCAAGGTAACCCTTAAAATGTGGTCTGTTAGTAGGTCCCGAGTACCTGGGCTGGCATCCACTGTTCTAGATGATCCCATGATTTTTTCCATGAGAAAACCTTCAGAAAGAAAAACACAAAATTGTGCATCGGAATCAAGCTTTGAAGGAAAGAAATCATTCTGAACCACAACCCTGCATTCTGAGTGAGGAGGAAAGGAGCATTTTGAAAGACAACACATTGTAACTGGAGGGGCATGCTGTAGAACAGTGGTTCCCAACCACGGTCCTCAACTACCCCCAACAGGCCATATTTTACAGATTGCCTTGGGAAAATGCAGACTGAATCCTGCAATCACTGCGCAGCAAATTATATCACCTGTGCTGTGCTTCACATATTCTGCAAACCTGGCCTGTTATGGGGTACGTGAGGACAGTGGATGGGAACCACTGCTGTAGAAGAACACAACATTCCAAATGAGAATTTAGCACTATAGATAAGGATGCAACATTCTAAATAAGAATGTGCCATACTACCAAAAAAAACACCCAACATTCTACATGACAGAACAGCAAAACTCAACTACGATTGGCTGGACTCCTTGAGAGGGTAACAGGTACATTTGGTGTTCTGCTCCTAGCACTCAGTGCCTTCTGCCTTCATTATCTCCTCCATTAACCATCCTACAACACGTTATCACATTCTAGTGGATGTGATTGCAGAGCAAGGTTACTTATGGTATTTTGTATGTAGATTTGTGCACCTCGCTTCTAAATTCCTCTTAAATTCTATAAATTATTTCCACAAAGAGAAGAATTAGAAGTCTTATATTATTTTATTTCAATATGTATTTATTTTAACTGCACTTAACATATTTCACGAGCAAATCATTAGGGAAGCAAAATAATAAAATTATGTATCACACGCCTCGTTTTACATAGGTAACCGATTTTTAGACTCACTGTCAATCAAGAGTTCTGTGTGTCAAGAAGGGCTACGTGTTTCTGGTCAAAAACCTATTCTTCTGGGGCTATGAACAAATGAGTAAGAGGCAAAGCGTTCCTCTGCAGTTTGAAGGGATTAGAGAAACATTAGATGCAGCGAGGCTTTGTTCTATGTTTGTTTTCTGTGCTAGTGGTTTCATTGCCACATATTTGTTTAATTCAGGTGAGTTTAGAGGCGAGTAAAACAATACGCTGGGGGACGAACAAGCGAGTAGTGCCAAGTATCTGAAATACCTTCTTTTATTCTTCTACGTTCTACAGGCATAAGAAGCTGGACCCTACGCATAACACGTATTGTCTATTAGCATGACCTAAAAATACCCGACATTTCGAAATCCATTGGCTCCCGGACTTACAGTGAGGCGTGAACTCAGTTGTTGTGCCTTCTATATCGAGGCCAAGCAGCCCTGTTCTAGATTCCTACCGTCTACTGCAGTGGTTCCCAACCCTGGACCTCCTGTCCCCCAACTGACCATGTTTTAAGGATAACCTTTTGTTGTTGTTAGTTGCGAAGTCATGTCTGACCCATCGCGACCCCATGGACTAATTTCCACCAGGCCTGCCTGTCCTCTACCATCTTCAGGAGTCCATTAAGGATAGCCTTGGGGACGTGCAGACTGAATTCTGAGCTGCAAATCATGTCAGCTGTGCTCTGCTTCTGGTAAACCTGGCCTTTTGAGGAGACCTGAGAACAAGGGTTGGGAACCAATGGTCTACTGCAACGTCAAGTTATTTTGTTGCGTTTACTAATTTATCCCTCTTCAAACTCCATCGTTTGATCATTCGACTTCTTTCTTTCATTGGCTAATGTTCAGGTACATTTTCCGAAACACAAACAGATGTCATTTGTTTTCTACTGACCTCGCCGCCCTTGTGAGGACATTGTTCTTTGACACAAACTTGTTTTCTAACGCCAGTTTTTCAATGTCGCCTTTCTCCTCTATTATAAAGTATTCTACTGGTGGCCATCCCTGCACTCTGCTTCCACCCTGTATGGTTTTTCTGTGCCGTCAGCCGCTCTCACCTGCTGTTCTGACATGAAATGTATCAAAGCCATTACCTACTCCCTTAGGCTTTCTTGACATTACATTATTCCTGATGCACGCTACTTCCACCTACTTTCCTGACATGCAGTTTTCTCTCCTCGCCCTGCCTCCTCCCTCGTGTAGCTTTCTTATGACATCTTCCACCTGTCTTCTGCCTTAACATTGAGTTTGTTATGACATCGGCTGCATCCACCTGCCTCCTACTTATATACTGAATTTACGTCTAACACAAGCTGCCTTCAAATTCCTTCCACAGTGACTTTAACATTTCCTTTATTGCCAGGTGCTGTCTCCTTCCTGTTGCAATGTCAATTGAGTTGCCCAGTTGGCCTCTGCCCCTTGACCTGACATTTTACTTTTGATGCCAGCTTTCTCCACCTGCTTAATTCTATCGTGCTAGACTTCTTCCACAAGCTTGATGCCCTGACAATGAACTCGTCTTTGATACCTGCTAATTCCACAAGCTTGTTGCCCCGACTTCGAGCCTGCTGCTAATACAGACTGATACCAGCTTCCTATTGGCTTGAAATCAAGCCTGCTTCTCCTTCCTACTGCCCTGATATTGAGCCTGTTTCTAACTCAAGCTGATAACACCTTCCTACTGGCCTGACATCAAGACCTCTTCTCCTTCCTGCTGCAATTGCATTCAGCCTGATTCTAAGACAAGCGGATGCCATCTTCCTACTGGTTTGACATTAAGCCTGCTTTTAACACAAGCTACTAGCACTTTCCTCCTACTGCCCTGACATCAAACCTGTTTCTAAATCAATCTTTTTACACCTTGTGGTCCGTTGTTTCTAAATCAAGCAGCCCTGACATCAAGTAAGCCTTTAATACAAGCTGCCACCACCTGTTGCCTGACATTGAACCCGCTACTAACATAAGCTACCACCTTTCTGCTACCCTGACATTATGCATATGTCTAATAAAATCCGCTACCTCCTGCCTGCTGCCCTGACATAGAGCCTGCTTCTAATTTCAGTTGTTCTTGTCCTTACAATGGGCCATTTTTGGATACTTACAACTCTCCAATTGACTCCTCCATTGGGTGGTGTTGTGCTATTTACATTGGGCCTGCTTCTAATTCAAGCAGCTACCAACTTCCTGCTGCCCCGACATTGAGCCTTTTACTAAAACAAGCTACCATTACCTGCCTGACATCAAGCATGATTCCAATACAACCTGCTTCCACCTTTTTGCTGCCCTGACATTGCGTTTGCAACCAATGTCCACCTTCCCACGACCCTGACATCAAATGGTTACCAATATAAGCGGTTACGTCCTGTCTTCACTCCTAGCCTTGGGTTTGCCTCCAAAACCAATAGCATCCAAATCCTGCCTGCTGCCCTGACATTGACTTTGCTTCTAATTCAACCAATGTCCACCTTCCCACGACCCTGACATCAAATGGTTACCAATATAAGCGGTTACGTCCTGTCTTCACTCCTAACCTTGGGTTTGCCTCCAAAACCAATAGCATCCAAATCCTGCCTGCTGCCCTGACATTGACTTTGCTTCTAATTCAACCAATGTCCACCTTCCCACGACCCTGACATCAAGTGGTTACCAATGTAAGCTGTTATGACCTGCCTTCAGCCCTAGCCTTACCTCCAAAACCAATAGTGTCCACATCCTGCCTCTGCCCTGACATTGAGTTTTACTGAATGTGTAGAATTTCCCCTTGTCTGCTGGCCTAACGGAGTTTGATTCTCCGTTGCAACTTCTACAACCTGCCAGGTGACCTGACATTGAGCTTGCTTCTAACACTGCTTCCACGTGCACGCTGCCATGACAAAGTTTGCCTCTTTAAATCGTCGGTGCTTGTAGGCTCCCAGCCCATTCCGCGTCCATACCTCCAAATCTTTAATTACAGATTTCTACAAGGGCTGGCCTTCATTGTTTTACAAGAAACTAACTCGAATTATAAAGCCAGATCATGCACGCCATAAATCTCAGCAGCGGCCGGTAATGATCCTATGACATGGCTCCCAAACACGCAGCGAAGAATAACGCATAAAGTGACTTGTGCGAGTTAAGTATGAGACCAACGAGTAATTGCAGCAATTTATATAAATATATATATTTCGCAGATGTGATGCCCGTGATTCAGACATTATATATTCAAGCCTTTTCCGCATCACATTCCAGTCCGTGTTCATAACGACTAATGATCTGTTACAATGGCAACTCGGGGCAATATTCATTGCAGGTAAGAGGGGGGTGGGGGTGCTTTCAGTAATAATACACCTCACTGCCCCAACCAGTTCATCACTCCCACATTGCAGTCCTCTCCTCCTGTTTCCAACCAATCCATCACTCTGACCTTGCAGTCCGTCACTCTCACCTTGCAGTCCTCTCCTCTTGTTTCCACCACCAACCCTTCTAGATTTTGAGTTCCCACTGGAATAGGGCCCTCGTTTCCTCATGTATTGGATTATCAAATGTTGTTCAATGTATTGTAACCCTGTCTATATCATGCCCAATGTTCAGCGCTGCAGAATAGAATAATAATAATAATATGGACTTGATATGTGGATATTTCGAAGAATATTCTTCATAACAAGAAGGCTTTAAATATGCAGTATTCCTAACAAAGGGTAGCAACTGCAAGGAGTAAGCAGATAGGAAAAGAAAGGGATATTGGGAGGAGTATTTAAAGGGGTGGTGGAAGTGGTCCCCTCTGAGTATGTCATAGCTGCGTCAGATGGCCGGATGCCATCTTGAAGTCCCCTGGGGCCTAGGCAGCAGCATAGGGGACACATCCGGTGTTCCCCAGGCAGGCTCGCCGGGCCAATGTCGTGCAGCTGACCAGCCTGGAAGGTCAGCGGCATACTGGGCGAATGCCTGGTATGCCTGATGGTCAGTCCGGCCCTGCCTGGAAACATTTTCAAAAGAAATTTTGCGCTCCTAAGAAAGGTTGCCCCCCACGCTACGCCCCTGGTTGGGGTGGAGGGTAAATATAGCATGCGTGATGAAGAATCCGATTTCGAAAATTAAAACTGGGTTGCTACAATAAGGCTAGGGTCAAACGAACGCATTATTGGCAGCGACAGTCAAAAAGTGCGTCCGAACGCATTGACATATTTTCTCACGGAATGTGCGAAAACGGTCAGACGACGCGCATTTTCTTGCGTGATTTTTTTACAGATCGTCAATAAAACACTGTTTGCGTCTGGACGTTATGTAGGCTGGACATTAGTAGCGTCTGACATCTCCTAATCACGCAAACACGCCGCTATGCCGCCGCGGCACTCTGTACGTCAGTACTAGCGGTTCTGCGTTCTCAAAAAAATGCGTTCATTTTCCACTTGCATTGCGCGGCCGGACTTTCGTGCGTCCGTACTTCGTATATTGGCCGTCATTTGCTGCTACTGCGGCCGTGATTAAGTGCGACTCTCCTAAAGTCTGACCCCAGCCTAAATCTTAAAAGTCAAGGGTGGCTGCACTGGTCGTCCTACAAAAATCAGTGTGTGAACTCCCCAAGCATCCTGTCCCCCCAATTAGCAATTATCATGATACATAACACAAACACACACTAAAATCTAATATATGTATTTTAAACGTATGATAAATAATACACTTATCGGGTTTTGTCAAAAACACAAACATACGATTGATCACCGGGATACAAGTATTATAGTGTGAGGGACCAATGGGAACTCTGTTTCTTCTGATAAAATGGTGGAGGAACGGCCTTCCCACTCGTCCCCCCCTTGGGGCCGCGTGAAGTTTCTGAATGAAAATTAAAAGAAGGATGCTAAGCTATCTAAAATGGGAATTAAGAGGGGGAGGGGAGCTAATAAAAGTGCTGGAATGAAATGAAAGGGAGGGAGACCCCAGAGGGGAAATGTCATGAATTCTAACACAACAGAGACATACAGAAACATTGTTTAAAGTGGGTATTAATGAAGTCGTTAGACAAGAGCGAAGTGAAAAGCGGGGGTTACAAAAGGAGTGTTCAAAGTGACACTAAATAAAGGAGGGGGGGTGACATCAAACGCAGGGCAGGGCACACGGAGACAGTGAATTTATTAATACGCCATTGTTTCAAGAGCCTAATGCATAAAAATAGGATTTCCGAGGTGTGGGGGGGCTGCCTGAAAAAAGCCAGATATTCCCCGCTTCTTGACGTGCGAATATAAAAAATTTTTATGCGCACCTGTCAGAAATCCAAAATATTTCTGTAAGAGCCGAAAGACGAACGTCATGACGGATAGATACGTACGGGAACCTCACCCCAAATAACTTTCTGTGCGGGCAGGACAATTCCCGGTATGCAGCACTCATGCTAACCGTAAGCCGTGCTTTTCACGGAAACGCACTTAAGTAAACAGTCAGCTCTTTAGACAAAGCCAGACTTGCCAAGAGTGTACGGTTTCAACCTTTCTTCCGTCCAGAGCATTATTTTTCCCTCTGACAAGCGTCAAGATGGACACAAAGTAACCCTTTGGCTTTAGCAGAGTCAACGCGTTTACCTGCGAAAAACCGGAGGAACAGCAGCGCTCTCATCCACAGCCAGCGCCGGCTCGTGACACCTGCCGACGGGACGTCCTGGTAGGGTCTTGGCATTTTATCTGGGTTGTCCCAGAAATACCCAAACACGAGTCGAATAAGTCGAGGAGGGGGGCAATCAAAAAAAAACAGTAACAGGGATTCCAGGGTCTGTACAATCCAAAAAGTGACTCTGTTGCGAGCGCCGACTTCACTTGTGCGTTACTCCCTCCTGTCTGTATTTCCTACTCAGAAAAAAAATAATGATTACTGGATTTAAAAGTCGACTAACCTGATCTCTCACTGCCAAAAGGCAAATCCATTCTGTTTTATGTTGGAGGCGTGACGAGGAGGAGGAGGTGGGGGGGGGGAGGAGAGACAGGTTTGGGATTTTTTTGTTTTGTTTTCTTTAGCTCTTTAAGACATTTAATAAAAATATAAAACAGGTAAGAGATAGCAGGTGGAACGTGCACAGTATTCCTGCACGTTACAATGAAAACCACTACCATAAATATATGTGAGCCGAGCGCAGGGGATCACCTGGAGGAGTCCTCACCTGTTGAGTAGGTAATTGTAGGGTATAACCTGTGCCAGGACTGAGTTTATATCTTAGGATTTGGCGTTATTATGATTTCGGCTTGCAAACGTTATTATTAAAGAGCCCTCTCTCTGCCCAGGTACTGGATCCCATCTCTAACCGAGCCTCGCTCGTCATGATACAATGTTGCCAGCACAGATTGCAGCGCATTTCAGCAATACACAGAAATTATTTCTTTACCCAAATCAGACCAGTTCATTAAAAGGAGCATTTTCCTAATTTACACTCTTTATTTATTTTCTACTTTTAGTGAGTTATTCCTATTTAACGCCTCAAAACCAGTTGGTTGGCACCCAGTGGGAGGGAGGTAACAGTGACACGCGTACTAGTACCAGGTGCTAATGCGGGCCTTTCCTTCAGCCCACTCACGCAGTGGACGCCCATCATTGGTTGCTGGGGGGTGGCCCATAGAAGTCAACATCTAGTCCGACCCGTGGCTTCAAGTATCGCCTGGATGGAGTAGAGGTAACATCACTGCTCTATAAACCTGGAGACCCAGGTTGGAATCCCGGCCTGAGCCCCTCTGGGTGGAGTAGACGTAGCATCACTGCTCTGCATGGAGAGAGCCTGTGGAGACATGGGTTCGATCCCGACAAGCACCTCTCCAGTAAGTGTCCTTGGGCAAAACACCTAACGGTACAGACTCACCACCCAGGACATACTTGAAAACGAGAGAAATCTCAATGTATCCTTCCTGGTAAACTCGTTTCTCCAAAAAAAAAAAGTGTCCTTGGGAAAGACACCAAATGGTACATACTGGCTACCACACAATATCAGCTGAGGAGTCCAGTGGTAGCGTTTCGACAATGGAGAAGCAACTCAAGGTCCCGTTAAGCACATCCCTCCAATAGAACTGCGGAGACGTCTCGACTTTACAGGAAGCGGGTTCAACCTAACCACCAGGTCGCTGCTCTACAATCATGGAAAGAAGACTCGATCCCACTCAGAAGACACGACCAGCGAGTGTCCTTGGGCAAGACCCCTAACGATATGGATGCGCCTATCCCTCAAAATACTTGTACATCTCATAGATTGTAAGTTCCTTTGGGAACAGGATCCCCCTGAATCAGGCCGTATCATTACATGTGTGATATTCCAATGCATCAGCACCTTGTACACTGATCTAGTAAAGCTCTGCGGAATATGTGTTATATGCTAAATAAAAGATAATAATAATAAAAGACCCACCCGCCACAGGGACGGCATAGTACGCCCTGCAGTGGGAAAGGGTTAAAAGGAGATTCTGCAGACTTCTACCTCCTGATCTAAACGCATGTGCTGGAATGAATTAGAAACCGCTTAAAAGCCAAGAGAATTCACCTTTAATCCTTTGGCAGAAGGCGACGCGTGGGACACGTCTTTGGGTTTCCTTCCGTACTGCAGATGACGCGTCCCACTCATCGCCTCTCCTCTTCATACCATTTACTAGCCAGGCCTGCAGGTGGAAAAGACATCTCAGGAATAACACGACTGGCATTACAGTGTCGGCACAGGGTCGTAAGCCGGGGTCAGTCGGAAAACGTCCCCGTCAAAGCGCTACGACGTGCGTTCCAAGGGGCTGCAAAGCGCGATCCTCCATAGGAGGATGGAGCCTTGCAGCATTGAATGCACTAACCACACTCAGCGAGGTGGCCAGACGAGCGTCAGAGTGGAAGGAACATCCACTCTCACAGATGTTCCTTACCCTCTGCAAAACGCTCATCTGACCCCGGCCTTAGCCTGAGGAAAGTCCCCGTTGGGACTGAGACGTTGATCCTATACAATAAATATTTTCTACTTTTAATACAGCCTCTGTGTGCGCCTGAATCTTCACCATTTATCTATACATATATATCTGTAAGAAAACTGCATGTGTATGTACATGTTATGAGTAAATTGGTGGAGTAGGCAGGTAAATGGCTGTAGGGAATATTTATTGCTTTTATATTCATTCACAAACCACTATACGAAGATCCAGGTGCAAGAAGAACTGTGTGAACGAGGGTCCGACGCACTGAGGTGCGACTTGCAAACAACCCTAGACAATGGCAAAACACAACTCTTTACCCTCATAGCCAGGAAACCCAAACACCACCACTCTTTGCCCTGGGAAGGGGTGAGAAAAACCAGACGTCTTCTCATTTGTTCTCATCCTAAACAAGACAGCCAAAGGCAACAGGACCCGCAGTAAACAAGCTCCATTGTTTGCATTGAGGGACCGATCTGTGTGTGAGGTGGCCCGGGGGGATGTAGTAAAGGCAGTTTTGCAGGTTTCCATCACTCCAGGACCTGTTCGTAGTAAAGATTTCCTCCTGGTTGGACTCAGATTGCCGACCAACATTCATCCCATGATGGGGTTCTGTTACCAGAACCCACAGCTTGGATACAGGGTTACCGCAAAGTAGGAGTCATGAAACAGCTTGGGATGTGGTCAACGAAAGACGTTTAGTGGTTTATTTAGACCCAAACCTGGAAATTAAGTCTGAAAATAAATTTCCGGGTTGTGAGAAAGTGTTAGAAAGTTGTAGACAATTGACAAAAGTAAAAACAAACAAACAAAAGAGAGATAAGAAAATCAGAACCTGTCGGGGGAAACAAAATAGCCGAAAAAGACAAAAAGGAGCTCCTTCCAGAAGAACAAAACAACTTTAATAAGGTGCTTAGCCACATGCTTAACTCTCACTGAGTGATTCTTCTGTGGTGGAACCACATAAAAGGAGGCTTTGTGAAAAGAAGTGGTGAAGGAATGTGTGAAAAGAGTGATTTTCGTGAAGAGTTTCGGTCAGCCCCATCCATTCTAAGGGAATCCAGGAGCACTTTCTGTTAAGTCTTAATTACTGTTATTAGCAGGTTTGTTTTTTTAATGAATATTTCAAAAATGATGCCATGGGTTTTAAGAGCAACATTACCTGGATTTTCTCTTTCTACGGCATTGTTATCTATGCCATAGTGGTCAGTGACATAAGTGCCGCGAGGAATGGCAAGATCTGGCTTTACCAACACTACTCAAGCAAGGATCTCAAACTCCAGATCTCCTCCTAGATGTTGGTGGTCTACAATTTCCAGATTTCTTTGACAGCAATAGATGGCCAGAGAATCGTTGGGGTTGTAGTTCAGAAACGTCTGGGGGGGGCCATGTCTAAACGATGATAAATACATAAACGGGATGACCTGAGAACTTTCTGATACTTGACTAGACATATTACTGGTTGACATGTAGAGTGCGAGGGCTGACGTCCCAACGACATTGTAATAGGGATGTGCATTTCAGGTTTCGGAATTTTCACGAAATTTCCCGATTCGTGCATTCAGATTCAACCGATTTTCTGAAAAATTTCGCATCCGAAAACAGCAGATCCGAACAAATTTCCAAGCCGAAACGAAAACTTTTCGGAATTTTCGAATGGACTAGAAATGTATAAAATCTAAATTCATTTTTCGTTCCATTCCTGATTTCGGTTCCATTTCAGTAATTTCGGACATCGTATTTTTCGGTTATATCGTTGATTCTGTAATTTTGTATCATTCCCATCTCAATGTATCCTTCCTGGAAAACCAGAGAAATCTCAATGTATCCTTCTTGTAAAACCAGAGAGATCTCAATGTATCCTTCTTGTAAAACCAGAGAAATCTCAATGTATCCTTCCCGGGAAACCAGAGAAATCTCATTGTATCCTTCCCGGGAAACCAGAGAAATCTCAATGTATCCTTCTTGTAAAACATGAGAAATCTCAATGTATCCTTCTTGTAAAACATGAGAAATCTCAATGTATCCTTCTTGTAAAACATGGGAAATCTCAATGTATCCTTCTTGTAAAACATGAGAAATCTCAATGTATCCTTCTTGTAAAACATGAGCAATCTCAATATATCCTTCTTGTAAAACATGGGAAATCTCAATGTATCCTTCTTGTAAAACCAGAGAAATCTCAATGTATCCTTCTTGTAAAACCAGAGAAATCTCAATGTATCCTTGTAAAACCAGAGAAATCTCAATGTATCCTTCTTGTAAAACCAGAGAGATCTCAATGTATCCTTCTTGTAAAACCAGAGAAATCTCAATGTATCCTTCCCGGGAAACCAGAGAAATCTCATTGTATCCCTCCCGGGAAACCAGAGAAATCTCAATGTATCCTTCTTGTAAAACATGAGAAATCTCAATGTATCCTTCTTGTAAAACCAGAGAAATCTCAATGTATCCTTCTTGTAAAACATGAGAAATCTCAATGTATCCTTCTTGTAAAACATGAGCAATCTCAATATATCCTTCTTGTAAAACATGGGAAATCTCAATGTATCCTTCTTGTAAAACCAGAGAAATCTCAATGTATCCTTCTTGTAAAACCAGAGAAATCTCAATGTATCCTTGTAAAACCAGAGAAATCTCAATGTATCCTTCTTGTAAAACCAGAGAGATCTCAATGTATCCTTCTTGTAAAACCAGAGAAATCTCAATGTATCCTTCCCGGGAAACCAGAGAAATCTCATTGTATCCCTCCCGGGAAACCAGAGAAATCTCAATGTATCCTTCTTGTAAAACATGAGAAATCTCAATGTATCCTTCTTGTAAAACCAGAGAAATCTCAATGTATCCTTCTTGTAAAACATGATAAATCTCAATGTATCCTTCTTGTAAAACCAGAGAAATCTCAATGTATCCTTCTTGTAAAACCAGAGAAATCTCAATGTATCCTTCTTGTAAAACCAGAGAAATCTCAATGTATCCTTCCCGGGAAACCAGAGAAATCTCATTGTATCCCTCCCGGGAAACCAGAGAAATCTCAATGTATTCTTCTTGTAAAACATGGGAAATCTCAATGTATCCTTCTTGTAAGGCTAGGATCAGACGAGCGTGATTTCTACGGACTGTACGTCCGTGCACACGGACGGACGTCAGTACAGTAGACACAGTAGTGGCCACACAGTCCGTTTATTCACTGATGTATATTTTGACGGATGTAGGAGAGAAAATAAAATAAAAAGCAAAACCATTTTGTCCGTGAAAAATGCTGGACGTATAAATGCAGTCCGTCTGACCACGTTCCATCACTCGCACACAAAGCTATGCGGACATTACGGACGCAGCGCACTTTGTGCGGCCGTTCTAGGGGGTTGTACGTTCTTGCCTGCCTTGCGTCCGTGGGCCGCGGCCGTTGTGCGTCCGCAGTTCAGTGCGGACGTACTTCATGTGTCGGGCTCCAATGGACTTTCTGTCATGCTATCACGGATGTACTTTTAGGCGCAATCACGGACGTGAACACTACGCTCGTCTGACCCCAGCCTAAAACATGAGAAATCTCAATGTATCCTTCTTGTAAAACATGAGAAATCTCAATGTATCCTTCTTGTAAAACATGAGCAATCTCAATGTATCCTTCTTGTAAAACATGAGAAATCTCAATGTATCCTTCTTGTAAAACATGGGAAATCTCAATGTGTCCTTCTTGTAAAACATAAGAAATCTCAATGGCAGAATTATCGTATCGACAGAAGTATCGGATCCGAAACCCATTAGTTTACGTCAAAACGAATAGACACTTTGAAACGAGAACAGATATTCCGAAAAACACGAAAATTTCCGAAATCATGAAAAAAAAGTCGATACGAAAAATGAACCGAACCGAAACGGAAATCGGCCGAAACGAGCTGAAAATTTTCAAAAAACGAACGAACCGAAAAACAAAATCGGTAATAATTGACAACAGTGACAACCTTGCTCACAGTAGGGGATTGGAGTGTGCGCTGTTCAGTTCAGGAGAATATGATTGTATCGGCTTACAGAGTGAAACATCAGTTAGACAGAAAGTTCGGCTGTAAAAACACAAATTACTCAAAAAAAGAAAAACAAAAAAAAAATGTTTGCAAGCTTGTTTTTAAAACGTTTTAAGCAAATTCACATTTGTTTGGTAAAATAATACAATTAGGGAAAAATTTAAAACTGCAAGACGATCTCTTGACGTACAATTAGGAGACCATATAACACCTGTGTACAGGTCTCAACCTCTGCAGGAAAAATGCATTTATTGTTTTTGTCTAGACAGAAATGACAGAAATTAAAGCTATTTGCTAATGGTGCAAAAAAATTGGGATTTGTGGTGCCTATGAGTAATGTATCACGCTGTAACGATACCATTAACGCACAACGTTATGCAACAATACATTTCACAGAACTATTTCAAAGCAAAGGAACCCGCCCATGGTTCCAGGACAAACACAATGTATCAATTTGATTAAAATGATATTTACTCACTCTGACCGCTTTATCTTTTTCTCCGATCTCGCAGAAAGTTGGGTGAAGTAGAAGAGTTTCCCCCTCCCCACCTTGCATCACCGGCAGTCGGGATTTTGAAATTCCTGGCTGCCGGTCACCAGATCGGTCATGTAACATTTCTAACGAGGCAGGACAATGGTAATCAGGATGATAAACAAGATACAGACAGCGGATTTACAACCTATTCAAATAGAAACAGATAACACACTCCTCAGACAGGGTAGACTGGAAGTCTAATCCTTTCAACAGATACACAAAGACCATACAATAGACAGACAATAGCATTCTTGCATAATCACAGATTACACATTCTGCACAGGAAAGGCCACTGAACGAATACAGATTATGGGGGACCTGCACCCTGCAAATATGCCTCCATACCCATGCATCCCAAGTGAATTATGTCTCAGGTCACTAGTGAAGTCAGCGCTCACTCTGGGACCACCTGCGATAGACAGGGGCGTACTGACAACTCTTGAGGCCCGTGGGCATTAGGAGAGCATGGGGTCCCCATTGTGCCTGCCCACATGCAAGCCACTGGCCCATAGAAGCATCGCACATATGTTGAATTACAGAATTTATTTCTCTACACTGGTTTCAAAATGAAAATATAGCTGCTGTTACAGCTAACACTCACTCATTGTTGTAGTGGGGCAGATATATGTTAGACTTGTGCACCGATTTTTTTTTCGGTTTGATTCGGTTCGTTCGGATTTTGTAAATTTTCGGCTCATTTCCATTTCGGTTCAGTTCGTTTCGGTTCGTTGTTCGTATCGACTTTTTTTTTCGTGATTTCGGAAATTTTCGTGTTTTTCGGAACGTCTGTTCTCCTCGTTTCAAAGTGTCTATTCGTTTTGACGTAAACTAATGGTTTTTCGGATCCGATATTTCTGTCGATACAATACGATTTCTCATGTTTTACAAGAAGGATACATTGAGATTTCTCTAGTTTCCCGGGAAGGATACATTGAGATTTCTTATGTTTTACAAGAAGGATACATTGAGATTTCTCATGTTTTACAAGAAGGATACATTGAGATTTCCCATGTTTTACAAGAAGGCTACATTGAGATTTCTCATGTTTTACAAGAAGGATACATTGAGATTTCTCATGTTTTACAAGAAGGATACATTGAGATTTCTCTGGTTTTACAAGAAGGATACATTGAGATTTCTCTGGTTTCCCGGGAATGATGCATTGAGATTTCTCTAGTTTCCCGGGAAGGATACATTGAGATTTCTTATGTTTTACAAGAAGGATACATTGAGATTTCTCTAGTTTCCCGGGAAGGATACATTGAGATTTCTCATGTTTTACAAGAAGGATACATTGAGATTTCCCATGTTTTACAAGAAGGATACATTGAGATTTCTCATGTTTTACAAGAAGGATACATTGAGATTTCTCTGGTTTTACAAGAAGGATACATTGAGATTTCTCATGTTTTACAAGAAGGATACATTGAGATTTCTCATGTTTTACAAGAAGGATACATTGAGATTTCTCTAGTTTCCCGGGAAGGATACATTGAGATTTCTTATGTTTTACAAGAAGGATACATTGAGATTTCTCTAGTTTCCCGGGAAGGATACATTGAGATTTCTTATGTTTTACAAGAAGGATACATTGAGATTTCCCATGTTTTACAAGAAGGATACATTGAGATTTCTCTGGTTTTACAAGAAGGATACATTGAGATTTCTCATGTTTTACAAGAAGGATACATTGAGATTTCTCTGGTTTCCCGGGAATGCTGCATTGAGATTTCTCTAGTTTCCCGGGAAGGATACATTGAGATTTCTCTGGTTTTACAAGAAGGATACATTGAGATTTCTCTGGTTTCACAAGAAGGATACATTGAGATTTCTCTGGTTTCCCGGGAAGGATACATTGAGATTTCTCTGGTTTTACAAGAAGGATACATTGAGATTTCTCTGGTTTTACAAGAAGGATACATTGAGATTTCTCATGTTTTACAAGAAGGATACATTGAGATTTCTCTGGTTTCCCGGGAAGGATACATTGAGATTTCTCATGTTTTCCAGGAAGGATACATTGAGATGGGAATGATACAAAATTACAGAATCAGCGATATAACCGAAACATACGATGTCCGAAATTACTGAAATGGAACCGAAATCAGGAATGGAGCCGAAATCACGAATGGAACGAAAATGAATTTCGATTTTACACATTTCTAGTCCATTCGAAAATTCCGAAAAGTTTTCGATTCGGCTCGGAAATTTGTTCGTATCTGCCGTCTTCGGATCCGAAAATTGGCCGAATCCGAATGCACGAATCGGGTTATTTCGTGAAAATTCCGAAATTCTGAAACCTGAAATGCACATCCCTAATATATGTATATTGGAAAGATATATTATACAGCTGGACAGCTACATATACAGTTAAAAGCTGGCTGCGGATACTATTTCCCCATTATTTTAATCATAACCTGTCTCCCCTGATTGGACAAGCATGACAAAGTCTTAGGGGGGCCCTCAGGGGGCCTTCTCCTTGGCCAGTGCCCTTACTTATTTCAGAGGATCTAAGGATAAGTAGTCAATGTAATAGCGCAGCAGGAAATGCTGGCAGAATGCTTGGTTGTGTAGGGAGAGGTATTAGCAGTAGGAAAAGGGAAGTGCTCATGCCACTGTACAGAGCACTGGTGAGACCTCACTTGGAGTACTGTGTGCAGTACTGGAGACCGTATCTCCAGAAAGATATAGACATCTTAGAGAGAGTTCAGAGAAGGGCTACTAAAATGGTGTACGGCTTGAAGGAGAAAAGTTACCAAGAAAGGCTTAATGATCTTAACATGTACAGCTTGGAAAAAAGACGAGACAGAGGAGATGTGATAGAAACATTTAAATACGTAAAGGGAATCCACAAGGTAGAGGAAGGGAGTATATTTAAACGGAAACAAAGTAGCAAAACAAGAGGACATAGTCTTAGATTAGAGGGGCAAAGGTTTAAAAGTAACATCAGAAAGCATTATTTTACTGAGAGGGTGGTGGATACATGGAACAGCCTTTCAGTTGAAGTGGTAGAGGCCAAAACAGTAATTGAATTTAAGCAAGCATGGGATAGGCATAAGGCTATCCTAAACAAAAGATAAATCCAGGTAAAGTATCCATGTAATTGGGCAGACTAGATGCGCCGAAAGGTTCTTATCTGCCGACATTTTCTATGTTTCTAGGTTTCTATTACCCTACTGGTCAGTCCACCCCTGACGATGGATCACATCGGCACTAGCCGTGTTTTCTGTTTTATCACGTGTTGTAATGAACCGATCCTGCGATACCCAGTGATCTCTTGTTATTTATTATTAAGGCTTAAAAAGATGTGTGACCCCAGCTTCAACCATAAGTGGTGATCCTTCCCTGGATCTAAAAGAAGATCTGTAATGCATTGTTTCTCGGTGTCTACATTTAAGGATTTATCATGAATTAAGTTGGAAAGACTGGACAGGTGAAATATTCTCACCCCTTTGAACCTTCCCAGCAGTCCAAGAGGCAAATATTAATTGAATGTAATGCGCTGCTCGAGGCTTTAGAAACCAGAATAAATCCTTCCGCCTCAGTCAACGAGCTGTCAATGGGTGAAGGTTACATTAAATAGTTCATTAATCGTGCGGTGTCAAGAATATGCGCACGCACCCAGGCTCTCGCTGGCAACAAACTTATTTTGACCAAATTAATGGTACAATGAAATTCAGATGCTCAGAAGTGATCACGATTTTTGGACGAGCTTAAACCTCCCATTTTTTTTGCCCACTCGTCTAAGTTGTGCCCCACTCCAGGAGCAAGTTCACTTCTTTTGCAATATAGTCAGAAATTTTCACAATAACACAAAATAATCCCTACTTTTTTTTGTACGTACATCTTCTGACTCACATTACACACTCGTTTCTGTATGGACACTCTATGAAATGTAATTTGAGTGGTCACAGTGACCTGAGTGTCCTCACCCCTGCCCCTCCTCCAGGGAGGAATTATAGGAGGACTGATTCAGCCCCCCAAGTGCAGAGGATAGGTCCCAGCCAGAACCTGAGATCAGTCAGCTTTGATCTCAACTTCGTGAGGATGAGGACTCTTCTGGGTTCAGCTCCATCCAGTGACTCTCAACGCTCGCCCGTAAAGGAACTCCTCTCTACTCATCCTGACCACTACGTTTTTAAAGTGGCCAGGATGAGTCCACTCTCCCATCTTCTTGCAACCCCTCCGAGCTCCTCCGATCTGGCTAAAAAGTTGGATCCAGCGGCCTCAGCAGCCGGGGAATTTGAATTTCCTGGCTGCTGGCTACTAGTGACATTGGCATGTACAAATTGTGCCGACATCACCCTCTCTGAGAACAGACCAAGCGTTCTACGGGAGGCCACGATGGATCAGACCTGAGCACGCACACGCAGCTCCGATCCAACGTTCTGAGCAGGCGCTACTGAAGTTTGTGGATCCTATGCTACACATGTTGCATCGGAGAGCAAATTGCTCAGAAAAGCTTCAGGGACCTCCGGGTTCGGGATTCCCTTAGCCGAAGTAGAGGAGCAGCACGAGGGACAAAAGGAGAGTAAAATCACCCAAAAATGAAAATAAATAAATAATTGGACAGAGGTTGTCAAAAAGAGGGCACTCTACTTTTGAGTAGTGTTCCTTTAAGAGCCATTGGATTGGCGGGATGCTGCAGCATTCCCGCGGTCTTGCCACTGCTGCTACTTACAGGAAAGTGGCAGCACACCACGTCCTGTCAGCGCTGTGGTGGGAGCCCGACCCTGGTATAAAGGTATGTTTAAAAAAAAGACTAAAATAGAAGGTTGGTGCAGAAGAAGTCAAGAGGGATCGACATGATGTAATGGGCGCTGTAGCGCTCACACAAGAGTAGCGAGGTTGAGATCTTTTAGGACAGAAATATCTGCTTGATGATAGCAAAATACTCGGTAATTACAGACTTATTGTTCACAACCAAGGAGTACAAAAGCAGAACTGATTTGCATCTAAGGTCAAATGGTTTTGAGACCAAAAGCCAACTCGGTGCACCTTCAGAAACACCAATCAAAACAGAAGTCTGTAATACTTGAGTAGGAGTATCGAGACGGGTATCTGATAACAATGTTTGACAGATGATGAATCGTGCAGGCTGCAGGGCAGTCAACAAACTAACAGACTTAGCGTTTTCTGTAGCGTACAAACGGGTGAGCAGTACCTTGCAATTATCAGAGGTGGCTGACACACATATGGGTATTCGGCTGGTACAAACCTGAGTATACTTGGCGGTTTGTGCGCAATGATCATATGCAGGAAATAAACAGTATTTCTCTACCGGGGTTTGCACATATATACGTAGCAATGATTCATGAACCGTGGGCCTTAACCAGTACCCTAATGAGGCCACGAATGATACCCCAGAGCGAGATGGGAATGATCCCAAGTAGCGGGTGAAACCCCCAGCGACAAACATAGGGTTAATCCACCAACGCACAATACTGGCAACCACTAATGGTAGAAGCAAGAGAATCGTTAGATACAAGCTGGGTCAAAATCAGGAGCAGGAATCGTAGACAGAAACAGGTCGGCAACTTAAACAGCAATAAGAATACTCTAGCGATGCGGGAACTGAACTCCACGTCAGGGCGATGAGGCAACTCCTCGCGCCCTGCTTTAAACATGGCGGCTCCTCGTGACCACGCTAGACCCCGCCCCCTCGGACGCCGCTCGGCCATTAAAAGGTGCTGGCACTCGACCAGCCGGTGGCACGAACCATACCCAGACCCCCCAGGAAGCACAGCAGGGACTGAGGATGTAACACATATAACCCCTCTGTTCCACTGTTACCCCAGAGTATCCCTACAAGAAAAACTCACGAGTAACGGTTCGACATGATATTTTTCTGGGTATGTGATCTATTATTTTGAGTGATTCTTGAGCGCATAATAAATGAACCTTCGTGTAAGATGAACGTATATTGTGTACTTCTAGCCTTATGATAGCATTGAAGACCAGAGGGATTGTCTCACTGTTGGGAGAGGCTGATATTGCTTGCAACGTTTCCACTGATAAATCATTGGACATTTTTGATCTAGCGATGTGAGATCAATAACATCAAGAATGAGACAGATACCCCCAGGCCAAGGTGGGACGTACGAGAGGAATAACGGCCATGAACTGCCAGGAACTACCAGGGCTGACTGAGGTTCTCCCGGCTGAGTAATGTTTGTTTCTGTCTGGTGGAGCCTGAGTCACAAGTGATCCGATTTCAGCCTTAGAGCTCCGATCAGCATTAAAGACCTGCGTTCCCCCAGTTTTATAAAAATACCTAGTAATATAATCGGAATTTCTAAGAGTGCCTCTTGACAGGTGTAACATTAGCTTCTTCTAATAATTACTTATCACAGGGAGGGCGAGTTTGTTTTTAAAGTCTACCTCTGCTATGGTTGTTCAAGAATCCCCTCTGCAGGACTTCCTAAAAATTGTATGATTCATTACTGTGTTTTTGGATTTGGCTCATCTGGGATCTTAACACAAGGGAACACCCAAGTGGCACTAATTGATTTCATGCATATAAACATTGATATAGTGACATTATATTTATAATCTCCAGAGCCTGTGAATTCACCCACACCCACAATACTTTGCTGAAAGATATTACTTCACTTGGTCAGTCTCACTAGTTGATTAATGAGACATGACCCTATTTTAGCTCAAACAGTGATTTCTGATACAGAACACCCATAATCACCACCCTAGGTAACCTGCTGCCATCTTTCAACCTTTTCTGGTGGCAGAGGTAGGCATTAATTGCCGAGTTACGAACACCACTGGTGGTATTGAGTCCATGGAGTGTCAACACTTGAGCAATAATTACATTTCCAGTGGAAGAACACCTGGGATCTTATTTACTCTGATACCTTCTGCTAGCAATGTGAGGAGACCACGCGTCAAACTCTGCTCTTAAGAGTGGAATAAGCACAGGAAGAGGCCCTAAACGTTGAGTGGTCACTTTGCTTAGAATAGAATGTTGGCTCTTGGTGTCGACGTTTGGATGAAGACCCACAGTAATTATCAAGTCACTCGCAAACCTTATCTGCATTCTACAATGAGGGCCACTCTTGGTGGATTAAGACACATTGAGAATTCAGTGACTGATAATGGTACCGTAGATACTCGAGTATAGCACGACCCGAATATAACACGATGGATAGATATTTATTATGAAAATGAGAGAATACTCAAGACTCTTATATAACGCGAGGAACAAAATGTTACTGTACCGGTAAACAATTAAAATCCTTCCAGGTTCTCTTAACACAGTCAGGCTCCCCCTCAGGCCAGGGTGTTCTGCTCTAGAATGATTGCAGTTGTTACTAAGTATGAAGCTGTCGGCCACCCGTCTTCTTTACTAGCGATTAGATGGCCGGCGGAGGCGAGAGAGGTGAATAATTGGCTTAAACCAAGTGTGCCCTCTGGCCGTGATGTATCCCAAATCTCTCAAATCTGGGAGTTCCTGAAGTGTTTGCAAGCATCAGGGAGCCCACATTCACTTAAGCGTGACTACCAGAACTTCCGCGAGACTTGGGATCCAGAGCAAGGCAGGTGCTTTTTTGTTATTACTACACGCGGTGCAGATGTCTCAAATATAACGCAATCCCTCCAATTTTAAGGTAAATTTGTCACCAAAATCTAGCGGTATACTCGAGTATCTACAGTAGTTGTCCTGGTAGAGAAACGTGACAGGTGATTTACAAAAGGTAACCCTTGTAAAGTGGTTCCGATATGGTCAATTCAAGTTGACAACATGGAATAGGAAAACTACATCTATATAAAAAGGAAAACAAATGTAAAAATATTAACAAGATTGGCTTCAGCTCAAGTGTAAATCGGTTGCCCTTTCACTCACTTTCCATAGAAATAGTTCAACTCAGTTCCCACTTGGCACAATATGCCTTAACTGCACCGCAAGGGTGCATGGGATGTCTAGCTGAGCACTTGTGTAAAGTGCTTTATCAGTAGGACATTTATCCTAAGGGCAGGGCCATCTGTTCCTTATGTGTTCTAGTATGTCTCATGTCTGCACTCCCCCATTGTACAGCGCTGCGGAATATACTGGCACTTTATAAATACAGAATAATAATAAAAGGGTATTTGTTGAGCTACGATGAGCCTTGCACAAGCATATGGTCGACTGACCCCTAAGTACTGTACAATTTAAGAGAGGTGTTGTTGGCATGCATGGGAGCCTTCAAAGCCATTGAAACTTCTTTTGAAATCACCACTTTCGAGTATAAGTTTTGGCCCATCTCGAATGTTCTTCCCATACTAAGGACCCGCGGCATATTCTATTCTACTGTATATACCAGATCAGCAAGGAGGTTTGTTCCATACAGGTTTTGTCCCCAGGGGCAGAAGAAATGAAGGTGTCTACAGCACACTTGATGCTCTTCTGGGTAAGCCCATCAAGATCTTGGTATGCTTACACCACTCCTTGTTCCCTTTCCCTGCTCCAAGCAATACATATTTCAGGTTTTCACCATTTGCCAACCTCACACCATCCTTTGACTTTTCTCTGTCGTGTTTGGTATACAGTGTCTAGTGTGTTTTTGCGAAGATATGGTTTTAGGAATGGGATGAAACAATCCCGGTTGAAGTGTTAGAAAGTGCCATTACTGCCTGAGGCTTTCCTCTTTCTATACCAATTCAACTGGCTTTTCCTGATATTTTAACACATTTCGAGCCTCATTTGAGTAATTTGTGATAACAGTCCCCAGGGCCTCTTCTTCCATTGGTGTCAATAACCTACCATTCATAGTGTAACATTGTGTATTTTTGAGCCGTAAGGAGAAAAATTTAGCGTTAACTAATCAGACTGAGCATACATGACCATTTCTGAGTCCCTTAAATCAAGAAATTGACCTCTGGAAATCTCTACCTCGTAAATACAGTATGTTCCAAAAATGGCATAATGTGCTTACAGCGAATCTCAAACTTCTCTTATAAATATATCGTAATAAAGAACTAATTATTAAAGAACAACATCAATAACGTATGACTCATGTGAACCGTTGTCTTTGAAGACAATGCTATTCTGTCTTTTAGCCAGTTTTCGACCTGTTCCACAACTCAAATGTGCATTTATTGAATAGGTTCTATGCTTGTCAGACCTTCTTTGTCTATTGTTTTGGCAACATTGCACTTTAAATACTGGTATTTATGGGTTTTGTTATTGTTCCGTATCAATTAGCAACAGATCATTGCAATTCATGTGCATTTAGTTTTACAGGGTCCCATTTTTTACCAAGATCTTCGAGTACGCAAAGATTCCTCCCACCCTATACCACATAAATCATAGTTTAGTTAGTAGAGGTCCTCTCTGTTGTTCATGCTGACATTATCTATTTTTTTGTAGGAATCAGACAAAAAGGTTTTGAATTTTTCGATTTTATTCTCCGAAAAAATAATAATCATTTACATGTGATGTTGCCTGCGAGGCATGTTTTAATGGAGCACAAGGATGTATCCAAGGATTTTCAATTTTTTTTGGCGAAGCCTGGAAACGGCCAAAGAATGGGATATTCTTGGGTTGAATATGCAAATTCTTGGGAAGAGAATCATTTTCAGGATAAATGGGCAGAATAAACACAAACATATAGGGTAATACCCCCCAAAAACCAGAGATATAAATTGGCCACTCACAAACGCATATAGGATCAACTGCGCATCATATGTAAAGTCGACTGCATGTCGTCATATATAGATCTGGTGAAATGATCAGAAGATCTATATATGATGACATGCAGTCGATCTTACATATTTATGTTCAGTTGATCCTATATGCGTTTGCGAGCAATTAATTAATATTAATTATATACAACGCTGGATTTTGGGGGTATTACCCTATAGGTTTGTGTTTAATTTTTTAGATAACCCTTGTTTGTGTATAAATGGGCAGAATGCCAGGGAGAAGGAGTAGGTCCTTGGAATCTTAGTCAGGCTCTTGAGTTGGACATGGTGAAGATCTTGAGTGCTGCTGGTCGATTCTGCATCCTGACAGTTTACAGATTCCAAAACGTGGCACGTGGATGACTCGGACACAAATAAAAACCACTCCAAAGACTAATTTTATGATGGTATCTGTATCCAAGTGGTCAACTATCGATAGCGTTTTCTTGTTTGCGAGATCTCGCCCTTTCCTGACCCGTGAAGCAGTCTCCATAATACAGTCCAAGAGACTCCTGTGGACACGGCAGGTCCAAACAACAATATAAAAACAACAAGTGATCTAAAAGGAAACACTATAAAATCCATGACAATATAAAATCTTCTAACAAACATTTGATATGGGTTCCAGGATGGACTATACATCATAAATAAAGTTGTTTTTTTTCTGGCAGTTGGCAATCTTTGTCTGGCAGCCGGCGTCGATTGAGGAAACACAAGGGTGAGACGGGGTGATGGCTGGCTGCACAATCATGGTCATCCACTTGATACATTGGCCGCGTCTTGGGAGCCATTTCTTGTATAAGCGCAAATATGGAAAACACCTGCAAATGGGGAGAAAAAAAGTCTATATTGCTACGTTATTTGATTAAATATGTTGGATATATCTGTCGAAACTAGGAACCAGTCAGATGTCCATTCGCAGGTAGCACTGTGCAGAGCGAGATGCGTCATGGTTCCTCATCAGATGTGATGACTGCCTCCATTCAACACCTTAGAAACTTTTAGCCAAACTCATTTAATCTAGCATTTGCCCTCACTCCGCGTCCCTGGCACAGATCCAAATGTTCGAGAGAAGAGAACCTGCCAGTTTCCCACCGACATACGCAAGCAATGCCAGCTCCATCAGCAGACATGCTCGAACAATGAGTATTCTGTGATGGAAGTCTATATTTCCTTTATCGAGCTGTCAGAGCAATTATTGTCTAAAACTTGATGGTCGAGAAGCTTACGTGTAACGTGAGAAAGTAGTACTACTAAAAATAAAACCTAACGATGGTGCATGGAACCTCCTTCCAGTTAATGAGGTAGAGGGTAACTGAAAAAAAGGCAATGGGCAAAGGGCAACACGACACCATGGGATCACCTTCAAGCAGAAAAGGTGATGTAATTGACAACAATGTGTTTGTGGATTTACCTTCCAGTAGATTTGACTGCGTAAGAGAAATTAAACATGTAAGAAGTAAGTGTAGAAATATACAACATATCAGGGTTATTCAAAGAGACGAATTGGCCCCAAAATTGCACCGAACAGTGAATTTCCCCATATGGTGCAATTTCGTGGCCATTTGGCTATTCAAAAAGCTGGCAGTTCGTCACATATTGGCAAACTGCCAGCAAAATACGGTGATCTTTGGTGGCAGTGAAATCCCCATAGAGAAGTAAAGGTTAATTCAGAGAACACTGAACAGCAGAGAAATGTCAGTGAGATGCCCTGATTTTCGCTTTTTTCATTCAACAGGTTTAAACAGGCGAATCCCACAGGTTTCAATCTAAAAATAAATAAATCCCCGTTTTTATTAAATATTTATTCAACCGTTTATTCTTTTCATTTGAGGCAAAAAGTCTAATTTTTGGTGAAATTTTGTTCCGGTTTCTTTTAAAAAATTTATTTCCTGTAACAGACCTTTTTATTATTATTCATAGGACCTTATATATTATTCCCAGGCATTTTCATGCAGTTGATTTTTTGCAAACGGTCGTTTTTTTCAAGCAGTCTGTTCGGCAGTTTTTCGGATCGATTCTGCGGTTATTCGGATCGATACTGCGGTTACTCGGATCGATACAGCGGTTACTCGGATCGATACGGCGGTTACTCGGATCGATACGGAGGTTACTCGGATCGATACGGCGGTTATTCGGATCGATTCTGCATTTTTCCGCATCGATTCTGCATTTTTTCGGATCAATTCTGCTTTATTTTCGGATCGATTATGCGTTTTTTTTTCAAATCGATTCTGCGTTTTTTCGGATCGATTCTGCGGTTATTCGGATCGACTCTGCGGTTATTCGTACCGATTCTGCGGTTATTCGTACCGATTCTGCGGTTATTCGTACCGATTCTGCGGTTATTCGCATCGATTCTGCGGTTATTCGGATCGATTCTGCATTTTTTCGGATCGATTCTGCATTTTTTCGGATCGACTCTGCTGTTACTCGGATCGATGCTATGTTTTTTCGGATCAATTCTGCGTTTTTTCGGATCAATTCTGTGTTTTTTCCAGATCGATTCTGTGCTTTTTCAGATCGACTCGGTTATTCAGATCGATTCGGTGGTTTGCGACGGTTATTTGAGTCGTTCAGCAGGTCGATTAGCCACACTTCGGGGACCCTGCGGTGGATGCTGTATTTGTATTTCGTTGCTCTCTGAATAACCTTGTGTAAGTTTGATTATTGTCACAGTGTCCTGAGCGTCCTCACCTTTCTCCCTGCTCTCAGGGAAGGGCTGGTTCAGCCCACCAAACGCAGGCACTTTGCCCTTCCCAAAAGGTCAGAGCGTCAACAGCTGACATGAACTTCAGCTAGCACGACCAGGAAGTGGGAAGCAATTTGGGACACCACTCCCAACCTCATAGCCATTAGATTGGCTGGAGGCTCGCTGGAACATCCAGCCCCCAAGTGCCACGCCCCGGCTTGCAGGATGTTGGCAGCATGTGACAGAGCACTGCTGGAAAGAAGGTACATTTTTAAATTAATCCTGAGGGTTAAAATGGAAGGAGGTGCAGAAGGGGTTAATGTTTAATTCATGTGATTCTCTCCTCTTTTAATCCTAGAGTCCCTTTCATTTTGTACATTTTAGCCTTTACATAAAACACTCCAACACATCATGAAAACCTTCCACTATCATATAATTGTGGGTACTTCAATATTTAAGTGAAAAGGTGCTTCAAGACACACACATACAGACAGAGACACTAACACATGCACACAAACATAAATATAGACATGCAGAGAAAAAACAAACCGCAACATACAGACATGTATTCAAATAGACACATACAGACCCCCAAACATGCAAACAGACCCCCACACAAACATACATGCAGACAAAAAGACCCACACACACTGTGAAAGACGAACATAGACATACAGACACACATGCGCATACAAACAGACCTACACACAAGGAGACATAGACTAACACACACGTAGACATACACACATCAGACATCTATTCACAAACATTGAGACACACACAGATGCATAGACACACACACACACACAGATGCATAGTCACACACTCCATCTTATTAAATTTAGTTGTGCCATTATAAATCTTTATTGCTATGAAAACCTGATATAACATGTCTGTCCCAACTAAAGATCAGACGAGCAGAACGCGTCTCCGGTTACGGAACGTACAGGTAATTTGTATCTGGATTGTGTATTACCTGTGCTCACGGTCTATGAGACCTTTAAAAAAAAAAATACACGTCAACGCAATATGTTTCTATTGCTAAAAAACTCTATACCTGAACAATTCATTAAGAGGAAAGTGTTTCCACACCCACCACGACTCACAAACATTTAACCTTATTATTGTAAAAGGATAAGACTTAATTCCTCTTTCTTCTGCTGCTGCTGCACAATTAATGTTATAGTTTCTAGTTTCTCCATGTACTCTGTGAATCCCGTAGCCTCTAGGTTTACCCACCTCCAATGGCAATCCCAGCAGCCACACTGTATCTTGCTAACAATAACATTGTCTTAAATGGTACATTTTTGACGTTATCGAGGTACCTGCAGATACGGTGAGTATGATCCCTATCCAACCCAGGATATAAGACCAGGAAAACCTCCAATCTGCATAACGCTTTCCAAAGAAGTTCACCGTCACACCGGTGTACACAGCCAGAGCCAGCAAAGCAAAGAAACCTAAACACAATAATTATACGTCATAAAAGCAGGTATATAATCACAGTATAGGTCAACAATTGTGAAACCTGAGCAAATAGAAATTCCGTATGAATGACAAATATAATGGTTAATGCGTAAAACTCGGCAAAATTGGCACTTGTGTAAATGACTAGTAAAGTGTCAAGTAAACGTCACAGTCTGGAGGACGCATTGGGACGTATTGACGCTGGTGTACCTTGGAAAGATGAAGGAGATGCCATGGATATGGATTCCTTCAAGAAGAAATAAGGAATCCTGACACTCCAACGGCAGTAAATATCATTTTTACAGAGCAAAATTTGGTGACAACATGAAACAAAGGCCACGTGTGGCTGAAACGTTCCCACCCTAGTTTGTCCAATAAAAATGATATTTACTTATTGAAGACTACAAGAGTTGGCCCACGGGGATTCCTTGGAAACACCCATATTCGAGCGGTATTATTACTGTATTTTCTTTGTGGGTCCTAGGGTGCCAGGCCTCACTCGTTTTGATGGATACGGACACAAACATCTCTTATTTTTACAGGGGAACCTAATAATCCTTGTTTTCCCATTGTGAAGCGGATTTTGCGTTCTCCAAAACGCTTTACACCAGCTTTAGGGATGCAAGGTTTTCTTTACACCCTATATAGAACATGTAATGTGTAAAAGCTGAATGGTAACATGTCCTCGCTTGATTGGAATAACAATCTGAGAGGGTAATGATTGCACGAGTCACAGCTGTAAATATACTGAAGACCATCATGAACCATTGCAAGGCAAATCATGGTCACAGTCCCTTCCATCCTAGCTTATTCCCCGATGGACCACTAGGTCGGCCTTTTTAAAACTACTGCAAGAGTTGTATCGATCCACTGGCCACCTATGATAAATCAATCCCCATGCAAGCTGCACACTCACAACAAGGGTTTGTTTTACCCAGCACGAGGCTCTTGAAAGTGTTGTACCTTGCTTCCCATTCACCTCTGTGACCATCCCTCAAACGCTTCTGTTCAGCTTGGGATATGACTCTTTGTGGAGGTAGATTTGTAGCATTAGGGTTAACAGGGAGGAAGCATTAGAGGTTCTCCAGGCTAGATTTAGTAGGATTTCATCTGGATGTAGGCAAAGCCTCTTCAAGGCAGGATCCCCTTAACCCCAACCCTAAGTACCTCGTATCCCTACATCAACGGTGTGAGGTTTCTAAGGGTATTGTACCCGAATCACCTCTCCCTACGAGCAACACTGACCATTCCTCACACAATCACTTCTGTTTGAACTGGAATTTGTCCCAGTGTGAAGGATTAGGGTTAACAGGGTGGATCCATTAGAGGTTCTTCAGACTAGATTTAGTAGAGTTTTCATCTTCCTGTAGGCAAAGCCTTTCGAGGAAGGACCTCTCTTTACCAGGTAACCCCAACCCTAATTACCTCTTACTCATACATCAACGGTGTGAAGTTCCTAAGGGTGTTGTACCCGACTCACCTCTCCTTATGAGCATCACTGACTATTCCTCACACGATCACTTCTGTTCCTCAGTCGAAGACACATTAAAGGGCGAAACGCATTTTAGTATTGAATTATTTTATATGTCTAATTTCTACGAATACATTTTTAAAATGAACATCATGTCCATGGAACTAATTGAAGAGGCGGCCGTAGCTGTTTAGAGGTCCAGTGCTCTCTCAAATCACTGGCTGTCTACTAACAAGTGCTGGGACAGGTACTTTAACATGTGAGTAACCCACTTTTCTGTACTCTGCACCTCATGTTAAGATCCAGGCTGTGTGCACTAAGAATTCTCTCTATCTTTGAGGGATATAACCTTCCTATAGGAGAAGATTCCAAGAATAGGAGGGACGATAAAGAACAAGAATGGGGGGGGGGATCACCTGTATGGATCCAAACCACATGGGTGGGATTTTCCTTTAATTCTGTGAAACCATATGTGTCTAACAGTTTTGCACTATATATATTTGTGCTTTCTTTGAGGCCATCCGATCTAAAAGAACATTGAAAAGACCAAGTAGCGCTCCATCAGTGGGAGAACTTTGGATGAACTTTGATGTACCTGGGATAGAGGGTACTTGTGTGTGGTTGATGTAGAGCGATACATATTCCAACCTCTGTGCTGTATCGTTTGCGCTTATACCTATTCATAGTTTGTTTCCTGTAGGCAAAGCCTTTCGAGGAAGGACCCTCTTTACCAGGTGACCCTAACCCTAAGTACCTCTTACTCCTCCATCAAAGGCTTCCAAAACTAGGAACATACAAAACTTTTCTTTACCCCACATCATGTTGCTCTGCTGTAATGACACAGCTGCATTTTGTTATTGGCGTGTCATGGTGCTGTACAATGAGTTTCTTTATGCTTGATTATCATACAGACTTTTTTTTAAATCCATTCTAAACATGACAAAACAGGATATCGGAATAAATATCTAATCTGTCATCCGTCCTTCAAAACTCAGTTTCAGTTTATTGTTAATATTACTGTTTGTCATATTGCGCGCAGGAATACCTCACTGCGATACAAATCGTAAATCTTCAATAATCTAGAATTTTAATAATGGCCATATAGCAAAAAAATGCAACGTAATGTTAATCAGAGGGTGATTTCAGTAATTTGGTGATTTATAGCCTAAACTTTCCAACCCTGTAAACCTACAGCACCGATACTGCTTTGTTCATAGTAGGTGTTACATGAATGATAACATCTTCTTAGAGCTCCCACGCTATCCTTTTCATAGATACTTTATTTCTTAGCTGCAAGCTGCAACATGATGAAACCCCTCTCTAGTGTTTATTGTTTTTGTAATATGTCTTAAATGGATTATTTTCTGTGTCCTTATATATACACTATCAGCTTATCAACATTTAGAACCTCAGAACAAAGGGATATCAAAAAGTCACCGTCAAAGGTTGTCGCGGAGGTCAGGGCAGGTGACATGAATCGTGGCTAATGGTGAGCAAAAGGTTGGGGAATGGTAAGACAAAATCTGCATTTACAACAGTGGTTTTCATGTTTTTTTTGTTATGAAGAAGCGTTACATAGGAGGCAGATCAATAATATATAGTGAGCCTGGAGCAGCAAACACCACTGGCCATGGCATCATCACGTAGCGCCCATGTTCTGTCTTTTAGGTTTCATTGCGGAAACCTCCACCACAAACCAAGGCAGCTCTACCAACTATGTTCAGCCCAATGATGCAACCCAAGAGCAAGGAGAGCCATTGTTGAGTGGACGCTGCCATGAAAGTGTTCTGGTACTAATGCAGTGGTTGTGCGTTCATATTTCAATGGAGGTGACCAAGGTTTGTTCTTGTCTGTAGATGGATACACCTCCTTGTCTTGATTAACTGTCCTACTTATTTTGATAGAACCTCACCATGGCTACAGTGCTTTGATCTCTTGTTAGATCTTTTGGTGAAAAAGTGCTTGCCGAGTAGGTATCTGGTGGTTGCTATTGCGTTATAGTGTGGTCTTTGAGTAGGACATGCAACATGTATCAAACAGGTCATATAAAGTATATAAGAAGCTTGCATAGTGTGTAGTTTGGTTTCAGGAGGCCATGCTCCTTGACCATACTGATCTGAAAAGAAGTAGATTACCCAAGATTACTGAAATGCCGTCTTACCTGCCACCAGCAATGTGACCCCGGCAGAACGTGTTCGAGCAGATTTAGCGCCACTGGAAAAAGCTGTAAGGCCCAAAATGATGCCGGCGAAGCATGACAGGATGGAAAGCAGCATGAATGCTCTGGTGGCATCCCAAAAGGCTAAGAAAATAAATATATATATAAACAAACATGACAGAACAACAAGTTCCCTTGTTGAATTTTACACTAGATCCCTAGCAGATTATATAATTAATTCTGTATAAAAAAAGACGATCCTGTGTGTTTTTATTCTCATGCTGTGTAAGAAAGAATTTTATTCTTTGACCTTGATGTGTAGACCTGTCGATCCAACAGCAATTCTACGCCGATCCACATCCTTCAAATCTGGAATTTCCATTCCGTCTCATAATGTGACTCACCTGAGGCTTCCTGTAAACTCTGCAGTAATCTGATTAACTAAAATACTGAGTGTACCACCCACTAATCAGGTTTACCTTGAGTTGAGTTTGAGCATACCATCCACCAATCTACTATACCAAACCCTGACAAATTATTCCTCCGACTGAGGGATGGATTTAATTCTTTTGTAAATTTATTTTGAGGAACTGTCGGCCAATTTCGAGTGTTATTTTTTTTTTTAATATCAATTCATTCAATAATTCGGACGAGGCAGAAAACCAATAAATTATGAATAAAATGAAAGTTTCAAAATACCCTCCCAAAAAGAAAAAAAGCTGGTCAATAAAACCTCAAAAAAAGCATATTTTCGGCCAGCATCATATCAATTTACCAGTCTTCCCATATATAGTAGCTATTCTGATTTACCCCGGTCTCTCAGTATATTGCCCCTAATCTGATTTACCTAATCCTCTCAGTATATTGCTTCTAATCTGATTTACCTAATCCTCTCAGTATATTGCTTCTAATCTGATTTACCTCAGACTCTCAGTATATTGCTTCTCATCTGATTTACCTCAGCCTCTCGGTATACTGCCCCTAATCTGATTTACCCCGGTCTCTCAGTACATTGCCCCTAATCTGATTTACCCCGGTCTCTCAGTATATTACTTCTAATCTGATTTACCTCAACCTCCTCGATATACTGCCCCTATTCTGATTTACCTCATCCTCTTTGTATATTGCCCCTAATCTGATTTACCTCAGTCTCTCAGTATATTGCCTCTAATCTGATTTACCTCAGTCTCTCAGTATATTGCCCCTAATCTGATTTACCTCAGCCTCTCAGTATATTGCTTCTAATCTGATTTACCTCAGCCTCTCAGTATATTGCCCCTAATCTGATTTACCTCAGCCTCTCAGTATACTGCCCCTAATCTGATTTACCTCAGCCTCTCAGTATATTGCCCCTAATCTGATTTACCTCAGCCTCTCAGTATATTGCTTCTAATCTGATTTACCTCAGCCTCTCAGTATATTGCCCCTAATCTGATTTACCTCAGCCTCTCAGTATATTGCCCCTAATCGGATTTACCTCAGCCTCTCAGTATATTGCCCCTAATCTGATTTACCTCAGCCTCTCAGTATATTGCCCCTAATCTGATTTACCTCAGTCTGTTGTTCTACAGTATATTGTCCATAGTCCGATTTTCCCAGGACAATCCGTTCTTTCTATATACTGGTTCTTTGTCTGATTCATACGTTTTATAACCTATGTAAAGTTTTATGACAATACTTTTTGTTGTTCTTGTACTGCTGCCAGTTGTTAATATTGGGCACGCAGTATTCCACCAAACAGTGGGATCATTTATTTGCTATTTTTCAGTGTAAATACGAAATGGTCTATGTGGTTTCGGGTTTTTATTTTGGTTTTAACTTTCAAGTTCCAGGTTTTTTCTATGGTATGTTTTTTTTTTTTTTACATTTATCTTACCAACGGTGATTGTGTGAGCGTGACATTTCCCGGCTACGCAGAATCTCCACAGGCCTTGGTTGCTCAGGTTTCCTGAATACCGATATTGCATCCAGAAGTCGGTGGCTGTGGCGACTATCAGGAGGACCAATCCAGAAACTGCGCAAAGCAGGCCGCCTCCCATTAGGGTATACATTGCTTTGTGTTCTCCTGGCTGTCGTGCGCACCTGAACAAAGATATGAAACGTTTATTAGCATTATCTCTGAATGTCTTGATTGCTCCATATCAACATCTTAGAAAGATGTGCCTTCTAGCCTGCTGGCGAGTCTGCCCTTGAGGTGGCAACATATGTCCTGTTCCTAAACAGTACAGGACAACTTTTCTCAAAATACGGTGACAGCAATAATCGAAATGGAATAAACATATAAAAGACATAGTCATGTTCTTTAGAAGTCAAATTTTGTAAATCTCTACAATTTGGTCCATTCCTAAAAGGTCCCTTGTCCTCCTTTGCTACATTTGATGTAAAAATATAATAAAGCTTTCATCATATTGTGTCTCCCGAATGACCCTATTCAGAAGTATAGTTCCTGTTTTGAGGCTAGTACTTTACCTCTTTCCTCTCCTAATGGGATATATTAAGGGTGTGCGGGTGGCTTTTTAGGGGTTCCTCCATATATTCAGGGTGTGCGGGTGGCTTTTTAGGGGTTCATCCATATATTCAGGATGTGCGGGTGTCTTTTTAGGGACTCCTCCATATATTTAGGGTGTGCAGGTGTCTTTTTAGGGGTTCCTATATATATATTCAGGGTGTGCAGGTATCTTTTCAGGAGATCTTCCATACAATCGGGGTAAGCAGCTATCTCTTTAGTGCCTCCCATATATATTCAGTGTGTGGGTGTCTTTTTAGGGGCTCCTCCTTAAGTTTGGAGTGTGTGGATTTCTTTTTAGTGGCTCATCCATATATTTGGGATACCTGGGTGTCTATTTATGCTTTCCACCATACATTTGGGTTGGTTAGAGGTGTCTTGTTAATGGAACCTCACATATTCAGACGTGTTAATGACTTGTTTGGAACTCTACCATATATTCGGGGTGTGCAGGTGGTTTTTTTAACAGCTCTTCCATATACTTGGGGAATGCGTGTGTATAACAGAGCTGCAAAGCAATAATAATCCCAATATGCATCTCTAAACTGAAATAAACTATAATAAATGAGTAAGATACGTTACTCTTGTTCTCAAGGGTATTTTATGGACATAAATGGCTCCGATAGGCCAGAAGTCATTGAAATATCAGTTAATAGCCACTTCACTGCCATTATCTAAAATATAGATGTCATATAGGGGGCATGTTATTATTTTACAGCATTATGATGCTGGATTAGCCCAGTATAAATCTGATAATATTTATTGCTTGTTTTTGTTTGTAAATTTTCCATCCTTATTTTGTTTTGCCTCAACTATACAGAATAAATATAAAATAAATAAGAACATATATGGATAATATTGGCAGGCCTCAAAATTTCTACTCGCCTGCTCGCATTTGGTGAGTGGAAATTACATGAGGGCGAGTGGGAATGCAGAGGCATAGCTGGAAAGGGGTTAGGTGGGGCAACTAGTGGCGAGTAACTCTTAAGGCCTGGCTAGTAGCTCAGGACTTGAAATTTTGAGGCCTGATATTGGTATATTATAGTTACATTTAAAAGTGCCAATATGTGAAAAAAATGTAACATCTCAGAGGTATAAGCAGAAAATGTAGGTAGAGAGACGTTTCAGACGTCTCTGGATATTTAAATAGAATGCTTCTTTCCAAACAAGAATAATACAATGGAACAACATGAAAATTAGAAATAGAATGAATGCCGTATGTTAGATTCACCCGGATTTTTGAGAGAACGATTAATAAATCAGAACCTCTACAGATCTCCTGTACAATGGCCGCAGGGATACAGTGTTCGATTTAGGGACGAGGGTCTTACCTTATTGCCCAGTAAATGAATTGGCCATTGCTGGACTGCAATGCTAGCAGGAATCCGTGCAGCTCAGAGCGAAAGACACAACTTTATACGGCGGGAGATGGAGGGCCGGCTCCGAAATGTACTTTATATAGACTAGTCCCTTCTCTCACCCCCACCAGGAGCATTATCCTGATTCAGACAATGGTAACAATTTGTAGAACCATCTGGGAGACCCTGGCATCATGGCAGCCGGTTCTGCTGACGCGGAGGGGTAGAGGCTTGCTTTGTGTTATTGTTACAGGGATCAGCAAGCTGGCAGATATCTTGACACAAGATTAGAGGCTGCATTGTCCTTTGTGGTTTTATGCACTCGCCGGTGTGCGGTCGGAGAGTGGGTGACTTTACAGAGCACCGCGGCCCCAGCTTTTTGTTCGATTTACAGAGATTCCCCAATGCCAGTAACTAACTGCTGGATGGGGTATATGGGGGGGATGTACTGTTGGTGTTGGGATGTTTAGAGGTTAATTAAGAATCTTGTATTAAGGGGCTATTCTTGTAGTTTTCACTTGTTCCCTAAATATATTCGATTACGATCAACTGTATAACAATTCTCTTTAAATCTGTCACATGGTTTCCCAAATAATAATTTAACCCTCTTGGCTGAAAAACAGCAGTGAATGACTTTTTTTGGTCCTGTTACACAGATTATTTTTCTGTCTCGGCGCTTCATTCTGTAATTTTATATCAATCTTCTTCCACTGAATCGAACTGCAAAAACTCCCACTCACTGCCACGGACAAGGAATCTATGGAGCATAGAGACTACATGATCCTGAAGGCTGCCGAATAAATAGCAATACTCTCTGTAGGTAGAAAATTAGTAAATCAGTTCAGTTGCTAAAATGCTTCCCGTGTCAGGCTGCTTTTATTATTATCAATCACTTTAAATATCCCTAGAATAACATTTAACAGATTATGAATATTCATGTTTTGTCTTTTTATGAATTTTTTATAGTATAGAGTATAAAGTTGTGAAGGAACCGTTCCCTTCCGTCTGTCCTGGCTCTCCAGACACCCCTTCGTTGCGGTCAGCCCGGCTACTGGGAGCGCTGTCCTCAGCACCTCAAGCAGCTTGACCTGCCTGCTTCTGTTCCTCTGCCCTGGAGCCATTAGGAATCTCCAGAAGGCCGCTCTCTGCCTTCTGAGGGTGATAGTGTATAGTGTAGCGTCGCTGAAATAAAGACACCAGGCGCGGCTGTATGCTTTAAAACAGGATCCTCTCTCTCTGAGCTCTGAGAGTTCTCTGACTTTTTAATGAACAACCACCATTTATGCTGAAGTCCAACAGTCATAATTTGCATACCCATACTAATTACATTAAGTCAATTATTTACAATAAACATTCTTTACATTCTCTTAGCCTTCAGCTCACACAACATTTGTATATCCATTGTTCTAACATATCAGATTAAACACACACTATCAGAGATCCCTTGAATTAAACATGCAGCTAGATAATGGGAAAAGCCCTGGTGCATAAATTACACAGCAGTAAAGCTTATTTACTGTATACACAAAAACACATTTACCTACAGGAATATAAGTATTTTTAAAACCAAAGCTATGCCATTTTACACTAAACTAAATGAAACTAAAACCAAACGATGTAAAATATATTTAAAACAACACGATATAAATGAACATAAAGTCTCTTGGGGTTTGAAGCATGGAGCCAGTGGCGTAACTAGAAACCTGAGGGCCCGGTGCAAGAATCCATGAAGGGCCCCCCCAACCCCCTCCCAAAAAAGATTCATATTTTTACCTTTTTTTTTCCTGCAATATAAAAAAGATAGTATTGCCCCCAGCTCACATGGATATATATATTGCCCCCAGACCTCACATGGACATATATTGCCCCCAGGCCACACATGGATATATTGCCCCCAGGCCACACATGTATATATTGCCCCAGCTCACACATGGATATTTTTGCCCCCAGCTCATGGATATACTGCCCCAACACATGGATATACTGCCCCAACACATGGATATACTGCCCCAGCTCATGGATATACTGCCCCAGCTCATGGATATACTGCCCCAGCTCTGCCCCAGCTCTGCCCCAGCTCATGGATATACTGCCCCAGCTCATGGATATACTGCCCCAGCTCATGGATATGCCCCAGCTCTGCCCCAGCTCATGGAATATACTGCCCCAGCTCTGCCCCAGCTCATGGACATGCCCCAGCTCATGATATACTGCCCCAGCTCTGCCCCAGCTCATGGATATACTGCCCCAGCTCATGGATATACTGCCCCAGCTCTGCCCCAGCTCATGGATATGCCCCAGCTCTGCCCCAGCTCATGGATATACCGCCCCAGCTCTGCCCCAGCTCATGGATATGCCCCAGCTCATGGATAACTGCCCCAGCTCTGCCCCAGCTCATGGACATGCCCCAGCTCATGGATATACTGCCCCAGCTCATGGATATACTGCCCCAGCTCATGGATATACTGCCCCAGCTCTGCCCCAGCTCATGGATATACTGCCCCAGCTCTGCCCCAGCTCATGGATATGCCCCAGCTCATGGATATACTGCCCCAGCTCTGCCCCAGCTCATGGATATACTGCCCCAGCTCATGGACATGCCCCAGCTCATGGATATACTGCCCCAGCTCATGGATATACTGCCCCAGCTCATGGATATACTGCCCCAGCCCATGGATATACTGCCCCCAGCTCTTACCTCTGCTGGCCCCAGGGCCCAGGCCCAGGGCAGGCTCCGCCGGCGTTCCGTTCTTCTGAGGCGAGCGGCCGCTGGAAACATGCGTCTTGGCCGCTCGCCGGAAACCACCTGATCAGCGCAGAGGTCTCGCGAGAGGATCTCGTGCGCTGGTCAGGTGGTTTCTCTCCCACGTGAGCGGCCAAGCTGCATGTCAGCGGCCGCACGCAGGGAGAGGGACGGCCAGCGCGCGGCTCCCAGATTCCGGCGCTGATTGCCGGAATCTGGCGGGCGGCGCCGGGCCCCCCTCCAGTGGCGGAATGCCAGGGCCCGGTCGCAACTGCGACCGCTGCGACCCTGGTACTTCCGCCACTGCATGGAGCGTTACATCAGCTCCATGACATATGTCCCCCCTTCCAGAACGGCAGGGCAAGCTTAGATCCCAAACGGATCTCTTGCCACTGACGAGACTTCTCACCTTGTCCTTTTTTTCTGCGCCATCCTCAAAGTTCCAGGGTGCTGGCGCACAAGCATCACCAGTGGGGTCCGACGGTCGCCACAGGGTATGCCTGGGTGTGGGTCCATAGTCTGTTGGGAGGAGGCGAGCCACCAGGCTTCTCCACTTGCCCTCGTAAGCTAGCCCGCTGTCCGAGGGGTGCTCCAGGCCCCAGCGCCGGGCGCCCCGTTGGTGCAGTTGGTGGCAAGTGTCCCCTCCTGGGGAAGGGTTCTGTCGTCGGGGAGGGGTACCGCCTGTACCACCTCCGGGGGTATCACGCACCCGGGAAAAACGTGGGCCACTTGCACGTGTCCCGAGCGCTCTGGTCAGCTGCTGGAAAAAAGTAGTGGCTGTAGGGGGCCTCTGGGCCAAAGGGTTGGAAAAGTGGGCAGAGTTAACAATGGCTCTGCCTCGTAGCCAGCGCTTCTGCTGGAGAAGGGTCTCTGGGAGGGAGGATGGCTTCCTCCCTCTCCGGGGAAACCAAGTGCTGCGGGCAAGTCAACCCGGGGGTATCAGCCATCGGCTCCTCGGGGTAGGCGGTGGAGAGTGGGCAGAGGCCAGCGGCACTCTGCCCCGTGGCTAGCTCTTCTGCTGGGTAGGGGTCTCCTTGTGGGCGGAGGGCATCTTCCATAATGAAGGGGGCCAGGGGGGGTGTGGAAACAAGCCCAGGGGGATCCTCGGGGGGATCCGGGGAAACAAGTGTAGCGCTGTGTTTAAATCCTTGTCGTGGCAGTACCTATTTTTGGCCACCGGAGGGAGACAAGCGTGATGAGAGACACTGAACTTTGCATTGAGACTACATTTCCCGGCATGCTTGCGGGCGGACACAGGAAGTGGGTGGGACGGACAGCGTTACATCCTGAGCCTCGTGGAGATAGCTGGCAGAGCGCGCCAGGGAGTGAGTGAGACAAGACGCAGTGCTGCAGAACGCAAGAGTGCCTAGGCCGGAGCGCAGGTGCGGCCTATCAGAGTCCCAGATCGGGTTGTTCAGCCTTGCAAGAGGGAGACCCAGCGATCCACCATCTTACCCAAGCTGCTATTAAGGAAGCCGGAGGACCCCGAGTTAGGCTAGGGTCAGACTAACGCATTTTTCACGTTGTCCGTGAAAATGTGCGTTCGAAGAATGGACGTATTTTTTCACGGAATACGCAATAGCGGTCATACGATGCGCAGTTTCATCCGTGATTTTGTACGGATCATCAATAAAACACTTGTTGTGTCTGGACGTTATGTTGGCTGGACATTAGCAGCGTCTGACATCTCCCAATCACGCACACACGCCGCTAGCGGCCGCAGCGCACTCTGTACGTCAGTACTAGTGGTTTCACGTTCTCGAAAAAATGCGTTCATTTTCCACTTGCGTTGCGCAGCCGGACTTTTGTGCGACCGTACTTCGTATATTGGCCGTCATTGCCCGGCATCTGCTGCTAGTGCGGCCGTGATTAAGTGCACCAGAACGCGCGTTCGCACTGCCTCAGTCTGACCCTAGCCTGAGGCGTACCGCAGGTCGATCGGATTGGGAGAGCAGGCGGTAAGCTGGACAAGTCACGGCCGAAGCAGAGAGAGCCAGACAACGGATCCAGTAGCCGGCACCCCAGTAAAAAAAAATCGAACGAAGCGACGTCCTGGGTCAGCGGAGCCTTAAGAATCTGGCGGATGGGTGAGAGGCCTCCAAGGCTGTTTGTGATTAACGAAAGCACGCTGCTGTTTTTTCTAAAACCCACAGGGCCCCAACTTGACTAGTCGAAGACACCTTTTAAGCAATTCACTGGCCAGTTGAATAGTACCCGGGTACCACAATACACATACACACATTTACATTCCGGGACTTAACCTGTGCGGGACTCACTTCCTAATCTCCGAAAGGGATTAAAGATTTGTTTCTTATTCCGATACGCATTTCTCGAATTACGAAGCATTGTATTTTTCTGTTTCCGCTGCGCGTCTCTCGAATTTTGAAGCATTATATTTTCTGTTCCGATGCGCATTTTCCCGAAATACGAAGCCTCGTATTCCCTTTTCCGCTGCGCGTTTCCCGAAATACGAAATACTGTAAATATATCTATGAACACCGTATTATCTATTATATGCCATTCATTCTAGTAAACTATATAATTTATAAAATCCACAACGGTGCCGGAGTATATTTATTCCCTAGTGCGGGGAGACTGACCTGACCCGTGGTTCAATTTCAGCGGCTCCTCCGGGAGTGAGCGCTACACAAGCAAGGGCTGCGGGCAAAGCAGCCCGGGTAGATCATCCATCTGCGCCTCGGGGCAGGCTGTAGAGGGTGGGCAGAGGCCAGCAGCGCTCTGCCCTGGGACCAGCTCTTCTGCTGGGAAAGCGGGTGCGAGATCAAAATCCAGCGGGGTGGAAGGGGTCAGCGGCTGCGGGATAAGCAGCCCGGAGGAATCATCTTTCTGCTCCTCGGGGCAGGATGGGGTGGGTGGGCAGAGGCCAGTGGCGCTCTGCCCCATTGCCAGCGCTTCTGCTGGGTAAGGGTCGCTTAGCGGGAGGATGGCTTCTTCCATCTCCAGGGGGATCAAAGGTTGTGGGCAAACCAGCCCAGGGGGAACATCTGTCTGCTCCTCGTGGCAGACTGTGGAGAGTGGGCAGAGGCCCGTGGCGCTCTGCCCCGTGGCCAGCTCTTCTGCTGGGTGGGGGTCTCCTTGTGGGAGGAGGGCATCCTCCATAATGAAGGAGGTCAGGGGCTGTGTGGAAACAAGCCCCGGGGGATCCGGGGAAACAAGCAAGGGCTGCGGGCAAAGCAGCCTGGGTAGATCATCCATCTGCGCCTCGGGGCAGGATGGGGTGGGTGGGCAGAGGCCAGCGGCGCTCTGCCCCGTTGCCAGCGCTTCTGCTGGGTAAGGGTCGCTTTGCGGGAGGATGGCTTCTTCCATCTCCAGGGGGATCAAAGGTTGCGGGCAAACCAGCCCGGGGGGAACATCTGTCTGCTCCTCGTGGCAGACTGTGGGGGGTGTAGCTTCCTTGACGGAAATTCCAGGCAAGCTGTAAATCTCCTCCCAAGTATCGCTGGGGAGTGCGGGTTCCTCCCATGAAGCTCCAGACAAGCTGTAAGTCCCCATAAAAGGATCGCTGGGGGTGTAGATTCCCTGGACGAAGCTCCAGGCGGGCTGTCAACCTCCACCCAGGGCTCTACGGGGTAGGTTTCAGGGGTGGGGTATTCTGTCCATGTCGCTTGGAGCTCGGCCAACAGCA
Source organism: Leptobrachium leishanense (assembly GCA_009667805.1). Classification (NCBI taxonomy): domain Eukaryota; kingdom Metazoa; phylum Chordata; class Amphibia; order Anura; family Megophryidae; genus Leptobrachium; species Leptobrachium leishanense. The sequence continues at coordinate 16,046,941 of CM019075.1, forward strand.
GCTGGTGTTGGCGCTCCTTATCTCGCTCCTCATCTTCTTGGAGGTCCATCATCAGTTGTACAACTGCGGCTTCGGAGGGGGTGGTGCCGCATATCTCTAATATTGCTCGAGCTTTCTTTCGGAGGTGATCTTCAGTGACTGGAGTCAGGGTTAGGGTTCTTACCATTAGCTGGTCCATCCTTGTAAGCTCCTTGACCAGGGCTTTCTTGTTTTTGGTGCCGGTGATTCCTCCACGGCACTCTAATATGTATCTCAGCGTGTCCCTCTTGTAGTTGGCATAGCTGGCCATTCTGCGTTTCTTCTGGGGTTGGAGAGCTTATCCTCACCGCTTGCCACCAGTGTGAAGGAACCGTTCCCTTCCGTCTATCCTGGCTCTCCAGACACCCCTTCGTTGCGGTCAGCCCGGCTACTGGGAGCGCTGTCCTCAGCGCCTCAAGCAGCTTGACCTGCCTGCTTCTGTTCCTCTGCCCTGGAGCCGTTAGGAATCTCCAGAAGGCCGCTCTCTGCCTTCTGAGGGTGATAGTGTATAGTGTAGCGTCGCTGAAATAAAGACACCAGGCGCGGCTGTATGTTTTAAAACAGGATCCTCTCTCTCTGAGCTCTGAGAGTTCTCTGACTTTTTAATGAACAACCACCATTTATGCTGAAGTCCAACAGTCATAATTTGCATACCCATACTAATTACTAGTCATAATTTGCATACCCATACTAATTACATTAAGTCAGTTATTTACAATAAACATACTTTACATTCTCTTAGCCTTCAGCTCACACAACATTTGTATATCCATTGTTCTAACATATCCAATTAAACACACACTATCAGAGATCCCTTGAAATAAACATGCAGCTAGATAATGGGAAAAGCCCTGGTGCATAAATTACACAGCAGTAAAGCTTGTTTACTGTATACACAAAAACACATTTACCTACAGGAATATAAGTATTTTTAAAACCAAAGCTATGCCATTTTACACTAAACTAAATTAAACTAAAACCAAACGATGTAAAATATATTTAAAACCACACGATATAAATGAACATAAAGTCTCTTGGGGTTTGAAGCATGGAGCGTTACATCAGCTCCATGACAAAAGTATTATAGTAATTTTTTTACAGGACTAGATCGTTTTGTAATCCAAGAATCCTCCAATACACAGAATGAGGACTAGAATGTCAAAACATCACAATGCAAGGTCATATACTCCACTCAGTATTGGTCCACAGGCCACACACCACCTGCCAATTTACACGTTGCACTTGTTTGACAATTGATTCTCCCCCAGTTTTCCCAATTGCCTAACAGCCATAGGCTTTCACCTGGGCTTTGGGAGGATTTACACCTGGGCTTACAGGCAAGCCTGGGTGAAAGTGTGACCCTAGCGATACAAGACGTCTGACCCTAGCGATACAGGAAGTCTGTTCATAGCGATACAGGAAGTCTGTTCATAGCGATACAGGAAGTCTGTTCATAGCGATACAGGAAGTCTGGTCATAGCGATACAGGAAGTCTGTTCATAGCGATACAGGAAGTCTGTTCATAGCAATGCAGGAAGTCTGTTCATAGCGATACAGGAAGTCTGTTCACAGCGATGCAGGAAGTCTGTTCACAGCGATACAGGAAGTCTGGTCACAGCGATACAGGAAGTCTGGTCACAGCGATACAGGAAGTCTGGTCACAGCGATACAGGAAGTCTGGTCACAGCGATACAGGAAGTCTGGTCACAGCGATACAGGAAGTCTGGCCACAGCGATACAGGAAGTCTGGCCACAGCGATACAGGAAGTCGGGCCACAGTGACACAGGAAGTCTGACCCTAGCGATACAGGAAGTCTGACCCTAGCGATACAGGAAGTCTTGTCCTTTGTGTAACATTTTTTGTATCAGCTTTGTATTCACATATTTTCCATACTTGTTTTTCTTTTGATTACAAAAGGTAAAAAAAATAAAATAAAAACAAGTTTCTAACAAAGACATTCTTAAATTATGCAGGATGAGAGTCCTGCCATGATGCGTGAGAAAAGACAATTACACCAGTCATCATTTACGTAAAGTATAATTAGAGTTTGCAATTAGAAATAAATGTGCACGCTGGGTAGACAGGGTACAGTGTGTGGAATGCTGCTATTAAAGGCACAGGGGAATCCTGATTTAATTAAGGCATCATTCATTTTCGTGGATCACAATGGAGGAATATTAATCTTTCAAGAACTGTGGCTAAGCAATTATCATATCATGGCATCAGGGCCGCCATCAGGGCATTACGCCCAATGCTGCCGTAAGTGGCCGTAAGGGGCCCGGGCCGCGGCGTCGCCCTTTAACAGTCCGAATCCGGAGCTGTGTCCCTGCTGCTGCTGCTGCAGGAGCCGGAGGAGACACTGTGTCTCCTCCGGCTCCTGGCAGCTTCACTTCCTGGCTGGGCGGGGCCAAGCAGCGTGTGAGGGGCCTCCCAAGCACGTTGCTTTGGCTCCGCCCCTCCACTCAGTGAAGCTGCGCGCTGGAGCTGGAGGGGCCGAGAAGAAGATCAGAAGAGAAGAAGATTAAAGAAAAGGTGAAGAGCAGAAGACAGAAGAAAAGAAGATAGAAGAAAAGAAGATAGAAGAAAAGAAGACAGCGGAGTGGTGAGCCAGGGCCCAGACCCTAAGGCCCAGACCCCAAGGCCCAGACCCAGGGCCCAGACCCTAGGGCCCAGACCCCAAGTCCCAGACCCCAAGTCCCAGACCCAGGGCCCAGACCCTAAGGCCCAGACCCCAGGGCCCAGACTTAGGGCCCAGACCCCAAGGCCCAGACCCCAAAGCCCAAACCCAGGGCCCAGACCCAGGGCCCAGACCCCTAGGCCCAAACCCAGGGCCCAGACCCCTAGGCTCAAACCCAGGGCCCAGACCCAGGGCCCAGACCCTAAGGCCCAGACCCCTAGGCCCAAACCCAGGGCTCAGACCCTAAGGCTCAGAACCAAGGCCCAGACCCAGGGCCCAGACCCCAAAGCCCAAACCCAGGACCCAGACCCTAGGGCCCAGACCCCAAGGCCCAGGACCCAGACCCTAAGGCCCAGACCCCTAGGCCCAAACCCAGGGCCCAGACCCTAGGGCCCAGACCCAGGGCCCAGACCCCTAGGCCCAAACCCAGGGCCCAGACCCTAAGGCCCAGACCCTAAAGCCCAGAACCAAGGCCCAGACCCTGGGCCCAGAACCAAGGCCCAGACCCTGGGCCCAGACCCCTAGGCCAAACCCAGGGCCCAGACCCCAAGGCCCAGACCCAAGGCCCAAGCCCAGACCCCAAAGCCCAAACCCAGGGCCCAGACCCTAAGGCCCAAACCCCAAGGCCCAGGACCCAGACCCAAGGCCCAGACCCCAAACCCAAGGCCCAAGACCCAGACCCTAGGACCCAGTGCCCAGACCCTAAGGCCCAAACCCCTAGGCCCAAACCCCTAGGCCCAAACCCAGGACCCAGACCCCAAGGCCCAGACCCAGGGCCCAGACCCAGGGCCCAGACCCAGGACCCCAAGGCCCAGACCCCTAGGCCCAAACCCAGGGCCCAGACCCTAAGGCCCAGACCCCTAGGCCCAGACCCCTAGGCCCAAACCCAGGGCCCAGACCCCAAGGCCCAGGACCCAGACCCTAAGACCCAGGGCGCAGACCCCAAGGCCCAGACCCCAAAGCCCAAACCCTAGGTCCAGACCCCAAGGCCCAGACCCCAAGGCCCAGACCCCAAAACCCAGGGCCCAGACCCCTAGGCCCAAACCCAGGGCCCAGACCCCTAGGCCCAAACCCAGGGCCCAGACCAAGGCCCAGACCCCAAGGCCCAGACCCTAGGACCCAGACCCCAAGGGCCAAGGCCCAGGGACCAGATCCAGAGCCCAGGCTAGACCCCAGGGACCAGAGCCCAGACCCCAGGCCAGACTCAGGGCCCAGACCCCAGGACCAGGCCCAGCCTAGACCCAGGGCCCAGACCTCAGGGCCTAGACCTCAGGGACCAGACCCCAAGGCCCAGTCCCAGGGCCCAGACCCAGACCCAAAGGCCATCATACACAGCCCGTTTCTGTGAGATTTATTTCTGGGGATTCTGTGATACGTTCAGACACACCGCTCATTACTGTGAGTTTTATTGCTGTGGATACTGTGATACGCTAATACACACTGCACATTACTGGGAGTTTTATTGCTGTGGTGCTATGTTATGTCCTTTTTTTTTTGAAGGGGGAGAAAAGCTGTTAGAGGTTGAGGGAGTGCCAGGGGGGGGCCCCATCGTGAGGTTTAGTAAGGGGCCCCATCATTTCTGATGGCTGCCCTGCATGGCATAGATATCACTGGAGGCTAAAATAGCATTACTTGTAGGGATTTGAAAAAAAAGGATTTTTTTATGTTTAATAATGAAAAATCACGGGCCCTATTACATTCTCTGCGCTATTGCGCTCGCGCAGTGCATTTTTTTTTGCGCCCAAAAAAACGTTATCGCACGAAAATTAACGTGGTATTCCGATCAGAGCGCATTTTTTCTTCCTTCAAGATTTTTCGTGCGCAAATCCAAAGTGCAAAGCCGTTCGCAAATGAACGTTGCGTGCAGGAATCGGTGGGCAGACTGTTTTGTCACGGGATTCAGCCAACATCACTCACCCATTTCCAATAAAATATTCACAAACTAAAAAAAATGAAAAAAAAAAATTAACCACCAGCCAAAAAAAAAGAAAAAATTAACTGACAATTTATAAATTTTTATCAGGGTTATCCAAAGAGATTCGATAAGTCACTGCACGTTCGGTGACTTTTCGTTCTCTTCAATTCGGTTCCTTTTGCCGATTGCATTTCGGTGACCCTGCGGTGTATTCAGCAAGCACCACAGGGTCCCCGAATTGCAGGGAAAAGCTACTGCAAACCCGACGAAAACTAACCGAATGCACGCTGAAAACAAGCAAAAACATCTGGATTAACCTTCGAAAAAGCCGAACAGGAGCCGAAAAGGAGCCGAATCACACAGAGCCGAAGCAGCTGTGACGTAGAGGAGGCAGTGAATAAATTAGAAAAACCATTTGTATGAATCTGGGAAAAAGAAACGCTGTTTGCAAAGAAACTACTGAGCGAAAATGTCTGAAATTTTCACAGGAGGTCCAGGGAATGATAATAAAGAGGGCTGTTACAAAAAAAATAAGTAAACTGGAAAAAAAAAAAAAAAATCTGACTTTTTAAAAAAAATAAAAAAAATCTGAAAAATGCTTAAAGTATCCTAAAAAATCAATGAATAAAGAGACTCTTTACTGCAGAATTTTATAATGAACGGTTTATTAGATATTGAATTAAAACGGGAATATTTTTAACATTGAAGCCTATGGGATTCTCCTGAATAAATTTGCCGAATTAAACCACCGAATGGCAGGGCATTAGGGGAACCTTTCACTGCTGGTTTGTGTTCTCTGAATAGCCGAAGCAGTGCTTTTCATAGGGTTTTCACTGCCCTCGAACAGGCACCGAACAGTCACCGTATGTGCAGGCAATTCGCCAGGATTTGGCGAATTGCCTGCTCTCTGGATAGCCGAATGGCCAGGAAAGGTAACCGAACGCTGATTTTCAGCGTTCAGTTACCTTTCTCAAGCAATTCGGATCTCTTTGGATAACCCTGTATGTTTGGGTATGTGTAGAATATGTAACTGTACTGTGCTGTATTTTTTATTTTGTGTTGGTGTATTTCGTTTAGCCCAGAACGATCACATTTAGGCTAGGGTCAGACTAACGCATTTTTCACGTTGTCCGTGAAAAAGTGCGTTCGAACGAATGGATGTATTTTTTCACGGAATACGCGATAGCGGTCATACGATGCGCATTTTCGTCCGTGATTTTGTACGGATCATCAATAAAACACTTTTTGCGTCTGGACGTTATGTTGGCCGGACATTAGCAGCGTCTGACGTCTCCCAGTCACGCAAACACGCCGCTATGCGGCCGCAGTGCACTCTGTACGTCCGTACTAGCGGTTTGACGTTCTCGAAAAAATGCGTTCGTTTGCCACTTGCGTTGCACAGACGAACATTTGTGCGGCCGTTCGTCGTATGCTGCCCGGCATTGGACGTCATTTGCTGCTAGCACGGCCGTGATTTCGTGCGGCTAAACGCACGTTAAAACTGAGTTCGTCTGACCCTAGCCTTACAGTTACCACCTGCTTTTCAAAGACGTTCCGAAAATGCACGCAAACTTTCGTTGCGCAAAGATTGGAATACCATCTGCGTACCAGCGCACTAACGCATTGGCGCTCACAATCTTAAGTATGGGATGTGCGCACGAACTTGGGTTCTCACAGGGTCACTCGCGTTGGACGTTAACGCGCATCGTTTGCACAAACGTCGTAATACGACGTTCTGCGCAAATGGTTTTGTCCTCGCGCAAATGCGCATTTGCGTGAGCGCAAAACTGATGCACGAGGAATGGAATAGAGCCCCACATTTCTAGATATTAAGGTTTTGTGTCAGGATGAAGAAATTTTAAAGGATTTTGTCAAACATTCCCATTCTTGCAATCTCATCTTTCTTGCACTGCTATGCTGCCTATCTGGTGTCACACACAGATACACACGCAGCTTTAAAGTATTGGTCTTTATAGTTACCTTTTGAAACCATAGAGGAACCAACTTGTTCTGTTTCTCCACCAAAGCACTGAGAATGTGATCTCTTAATTTACTGTTGTGATGAGATGGCGATAATTCCCAGTCTAGATGAATTACAGACAGTGACTCAATCGAGATGACACCTTGAAGATCTGTTGAAGTTTTATTCCAAAACTGTAGAAAATCCACAACAATATACATCCGATAGGTCAAAAAATCATAATGAATCTGAGTCCATAAGGCTTGCAAAGGATTACTGGGAAGGGAACAAGGGTGGAGCTATCTGAACAGGAAATCCCTGCGCCATGAGGAAGGGAGGAGAGAAACCCAGGGGTAGATAAGACATGTGCAATTCTTAAAGGCATATCACAAGTCATGTGAAACATGACACAACCCTTGGATCATCAGCAGCCATAGGGATATGTGGAAGGTTGAACTTGATGGACATTGGTCTTTTTTCAACCTTTAAGCAAATACCCTCTCTTTGGTATGAATGACGACTGACCAATCAGGAATTGTCCCAAATTAATAATAATAATGGAAAAATATTGATAAGAATGAATCAACAGTAGCGGGCACAGCAGTCCGAGATAATGGTAACCCATGTTGGAGCTATGCGGCATGACTGCAAATGAAATTCCTATGTCACGAGAAGTTTGCATTTGGGCTTCAGAAGGTGACCACAAAGGTTTAGTACCCTTGCATAATTCCGGAAACGTTAAACCTTTTGAAAACCATCTGGGGACTGTCTCTACCTGACATCTCCCATGCACACAGTTCAAAAGTGCAGTAGCTCCGTTTGGCCAGCAGATGGTGACATCTCCCTGACAAATATGGTATTACAGTAAGGAATAGATTGGGAATTTTCACGAATAGGTCTTATCGTGAAATTAAAATGATTTTCCCAAAATGATATTTGTTCCCTAAAGTGTTTTTTTTTTAATCGCTTGGGAGTCAAGGGGTTAAGATCCAAGTAACTCTTTTTCAAACGTCGCAAACTAGTCATGTCTTGGCATACTATTCCTAATCACGCTTAATGACACTGCTAACAGCCATGGTATTTAAGTCACGTGATACAAGGTAATAATTGGCACTAAGAAAGAAAACCATCCCGTGGTGGAAAACATTGTAATTGCAACCAAGGAAACAAGAAACAACATTAAAATGACGAACTGAATACGGTGATGAGTAGCCGAATGGAAATCCCAGCCTAAAACAAAATCGGATTCTCATTCTGTGCTTTATTGTAGGGAAAATGTAAATATATATTCTGCGTTTGCAAAGGAAACCTTTATCCCATCATAAGTACTGGATGCATAAGGTGATCATTCTGAACCGAAGATTGTGGCGCGAGTCCTTTGAAGCGCTCAGAGTTATTGAAACCCAAACTGTCCATTTTTATACACAAAATATGTTTTGGTTTTTTTAAAGAAGAAATATACTGTATATATATTATACATTGTCTGGCCAAACTAAACTCCCAACCTGGATTAAACTGAGCCAATAGGTGCGAGCCTTCCATTGGATAATTACTGAAGTGATTAATATGTTTCAGCATAAAATGAGGTCATGTGACTCCCCGAAAATACTGAATTAGTTTTCCATGAATGGATTTTTTCTCCCCTGACGGCACAGCGGGCATATTTCAAGACAGCAATGCCAGGATTCATCAGGCTCAGATTGTGCAAGAGTGGTTCAGGGAGCATGAGACATGATTTTCACACATGGATTCGCCACCGCACAGTCCAGACCTTAACCCCATTGAGAATCTTTGGGATAATGTGCTGGAGAAGACTTTACGCCGTGCTGCGACTCTCCCATCATCAATACAAGATCTTGGCCAAAAATGAATGACACACTGGACGCAAATAAATGCTGTGACATTGCATGAGCTTATCCAAACAATGCAGCAAATGTGTGCCACAATCACAATAGGCGACACAACGACACAACCAAATATTAGACTATATGTGGGTTTTTTAGCCGGATAGTATGTGTTTCCCGAATCACGCGGATATTTGAACTTGTAGATTATGTGTGGTGAACTACAGTCAAAATAATGTATGATGGCATCATTGTTACTGGTTCTTGAATGGGTAAAAATGCAGGACTTTTAGGTTTCTTCCCAAAAAAAATCAGTGATCTGCTGTTTTTTGTTCATCTGGGTTTTTTTTTAATTCCTGTTTGTGTCAGGGAAATCAAGTCTTGCCTCGGTATTGTGGCCTCTTCATGACATAAGGGCGTGTGTCTGAATTCTCCATGGGATAGGCTTACTTAATAGATGTCAGTGGTGCGTCACTGTGTGCGTCCAGTTTTGTTACCAGAAGGATTTGGTTACGGGTTGTGTTACTGTCACTTTGAATTTTAACAATTTCTATGTAGATGCCTAACATATCTGCCATCGGAAAAAAATCTTCGGATACCATTGCTTTTCAGTGTTTACTTTGTTTTTGTGCATATTTTCACCATACAGGACAGGTAATTATCCATATTTACCTCTTCCGACACCAGTGTTTACACCTTTATCATCAAGCACATAGGGATAGAGTTCGATGTGAATACTGTCATCATCTGGGCAGGTGATGGCGAACCTTGGCACCCCAGATGTTTTGGAACTACACGTCCCATGATACCCAAGGGTCTATTCACAAAGCACCAGAATTGCGTGCAGTGTCGTTGCTTTGCATTTTGTCGATTCCATTTCGCCTAAAATACAGTGAATTCACTATCAGGCATCGTATCTTGTCGAAATTGGAGTCGACAAGCGCAGTCAACAGACGTTGGCGAAAACCGCCGAATTAACAAAGACTTAAAGACACCATAATTACATCTGAAGAACAATCAGCCTATCAGGAGGCATGTGGGGACCTCAGTGTGTCACCCCTTTTCTCTTAGATTGTAAGCTCTTGAGCAGGGTTCTCCTTCCTACTGTTCTCGGTGTGTCTATCTTGTAGATTTGCTGCAGAACTTGTTTTAATTTTATAAATACTTGTAACTGTGGAGAGAATTACAGACTTTAAGATGTATGACTTATATCACAGACTATGATTTCTTGTTTGTTTTTCTTTAGCAAAAAGCCTACTTTTCTTAGGTCTTTGCATCACTTCCCTGGTTTTTCACCTGCCTATTTTACAGTGTTGTGCGCCGTTGTGTGTCCGTCTCTGGTATTGCATGTGTCACGTATATCGTACATGTCTAATCCCTGTACGCAAAAAATCTATACTACACTGCCGATCCTTTAAGTGGCCGGATTTCTAGATATAGGAGCGATATACAGACAGTAAAACACAGTATCGACAGGCAATACCAGGGATAAATGCCAAGTTGAGTCGTCAGCCAAGTGCAAATACCAGATTGGGTCGTCAGCCAAGTGCCAACGGTCAGACACCAGATCGGGTCGTCAGCCAAGTGCCAACGGTCAGATTCCAGATCGAGTCGTCAGCCAAGTGCCAGATACCAGGTCGGGTCATCAGCATAGTGCCAAGGGTCAGACACCAGATCAGGTCGTCAGCCAAGTGCCAGATACCAGATTGGGTTGTCAGTCACGTGCCAAGGGGTTAACAGCCAGAGGAATAGTCCAAACAAGCCAAGATCATACACAGGTGAGCAATGAGTATTATACAATGAATGCGCTGAGAGGATATGAAACCACGTCAGGGCAAAGGACCAGTGTTCAAGTGTCTCATTTTAAACTTGGCGGGCGCTGCATAATCACTCCACAGCGGCTATTTCACTTTTGTGACTGCCCATCGAGGAAGGCACTGCCGGGACCCAGGAGCACAGCTCGGGTACGTTACAGCATGTGTTATAGTCCTGTATTGTTCGTTGCCTGTAATCTGCAATGCTACGCTGCATATGTTCAGTGGCGTCCTAGGGTTGGTGTCACCACCCCCCCTCGAGTTTTACGGGTTTTTTTAACTACTTTTACTCATAAATCAGTACTCCCATATAACACTGAATGCTCATAATACACGGTGCACATTACTGTGAGGTTTATTGCTGTGCAGCTCTGTGATATGCTCATACACAAATTTTGGCAAACTGACCGCAAGTACGGTGTCTGTTTGAAGGCAGTGAAAGTCCCCATAGAGAAGTAACGGTTAATCTGTTCAGAGACACTGAACAGCAGAGAAATGCCCTGATGTCCGGTCCAGTGTTTTCATTTGGCAGGTTTATTCATGGCGAACGAACACCATAGGTTTCTTATGTTAAAAATATTCCTGTTTTTATCCAATAACTAATAAACCGTTTATTCCTTTAATCCATAGTAAAAAATCTCTATTGATTTTATTTTTTTAGTATCTTTTAGGCATTTTTCAAAAAAGAATTTTCTAATAGCAATTTTTCATTTTTTTTCTGTAACAGACCTTTTTATTATCACTCATAGGAACTTATATGTTAATTCCAGACATTTTCGTTCAGTAGTTCAGGGACTTCAGGGACCCTGTGGTGAATTCACCGGGGAAATTTGATTCCCCAAAGTGCGGGGAACAGCAGAACACTGAAATGTCTGCATCATTTTGATGCTCTATGAATATCCTCTTTGTGGTGTTTTTTTTGCCACCCCCTGCCTACCCAGGACATACTTGAAAATGAGAGACTTCTCAATGTATCCTTCCTGGTAAAATATTTTTGTGTAAAAAGGGGGTGGTGTCACCCGGTGCGGGCCGCACCCCTGCCCCCTCCTAGCGACGCCCCTGCATATGTTGCAGCGTTTACTTCTGCATTTTGTGTCATTGCGTAGGATACAATCATTGATAGGTCTTACAAATATTTCTGCAGTAACGGTATTTATATAGCGCTAACACAATCCACAACACTTTACAACGGGTAAGCCCAAACATGAGACATAATAAAACCTAAGGAATCAATGGCCCTGCCTGTAAAATCATTGTTCTGCTAATACAGCATGTGCTCAGCCAGATATCCCATGAGCTTACAATCTAAGGGACTAAGGCAGACCACAAAATTTACACTCGCCTGCTCGCATTCGGCGAGTGGAAATTATCTGAGGGTGAGTGGGGCGGACTGACCCGTTGGTTCAGTGTGCCGCCGCCTTAATTCACAGCTCCGGTATCGGACTCTTAGAGTCCGAATCCGGAGCCGTCTGCCTGATCGACGCTGACTCCTCCCGCGTGATCTGTGCTGACCCACCCACGTGATGCTTCGTAGACTCGCAGCATGCTGCGAGTGTGTAACGCTTCACATGGGTGGGCAGGTGACCCGCGAGATTCACGTTCGCAGATCACCTGCCCACCCATGTGAAGCGTCGCACACTCGCAGCGTAAGTGCTGCGAGTCTACGAAGCATCAGGTGGGTGGGTCAGGTGACGAGCAGGAGGGGTCGGCACCAATGCAGCGTGTCATTCCCAAACTCTTGTTATGAGTGTGGGAAGCACGCTGCAGCTTCGATCAGCACACAGAAGAGGTGGAGCCAGCCTGCATCCTTCCAGACCAGGAAGGAGGACAGAGCAGCCCAATCTGCTGAAACTGTGTAAGTAAGAGAGAGGGGGTGTAAGAAAGGGAGAGAGGGGGTGTAAAAATAGAAGACAATGAGAGAGGGGTGAAAAAGAGAATGAGAGGGGTGAAAAAGAGAATGAGGGGTGAAAGAGAGAGGGGTGAAAGAGGGGTGAAAAAGAGAAAGAGGGGTGAAAAAGAGAAAGAGGGGTGAAAAAGAGAATGAGAGAGGGGTGAAAGAGAATGAGGGGTGAAAGAGAATGAGGGGTGAAAGAATGAGGGGTGAGAAAGAGAATGAGGTGTGAAAAAGAGAATGAGAGGGGTGAAAAAGAGAATGAGAGGGGTGAAAAAGAGGCTTGAAAAAGAATGAGAGGGGTGAAAAAGAAAGAGGGGTGAAAAAGAAAGAGAGGGGTGAAAAAGAGAAAGAGGGGTGAAAAAGAGAATGAGAGGGGGGTGAAAAAGAATGAGAGAGGGGTGAAAAAGAGAATGAGAGGGGTGAAAAAGAAAGAGGGGTGAAAGAGAATGAGAGAGGGGTGAAAAGAGAATGAGAGAGGGGTGAAAAAGAGAATGAGAGGGGTGAAAAAGAGAAAGAGAGGGGTGAAAAAGAGAAAGAGAGGGGTGAAAAAGAAAGAGGGGTTAAAAAGAGAATGAGGGGGTGAAAAAGAGAATGAGAGGTGGTGAAAAAGAATGAGAGGGGTGAAAAAGAATGAGAGAGGGGTGAAAAGAGAATGAGAGGGGTGAAAAAGAAAGAGGGGTGAAAGAGAATGAGAGAGGGGTGAAAAAGAGAATGAGAGAGGGGTGAAAAAGAGAATGAGAGAGGGGTGAAAAAGAGAAAGAGAGGGGTGAAAAAGAGAAAGAGAGGGGTGAAAAAGAGAAAGAGGGGTTAAAAAGAGAATGAGGGGGTGAAAAAGAGAATGAGAGGTGGTGAAAAAGAATGAGAGGGGTGAGAAAGAATGAGGGGGTGAAAAAGAGAAAGATAGATAGGGGGTAAAAAGAGAAAAGAATGAGAGAGGGTGATAAAAAAGAGAAAGAGGGAGTAAAAAAAAATTAGAGAGGGGTAAAAAGAATGAGACGGTTTAAAAATAGGCATTGGAGCTCTGATACGCTCCTACACACTGCACATTATTGTGAGTTTTATTGCTGTGGTGCTCTCATACAGTAATGCGTAGTGTGTATGAGTGTATCAGAGCTCCACAGCAATAAAACTCACGCTCATACACACTGCACATTATTGTATCACAGAGCTCCACATCAATAAAGCTCACAGTAATGTGCAGTGTGTATGAGCGTGAGTTTTATTACTGTGGAACTCCCTGATATGTGCGTGTGTATGAGCGTATCACAGAGCTCCACAGCAATAAAACTCACGCTTATACACACTGCACATTACTGTGGAGCTCTGTGATATGCTCATACATGCCGCACATCATTTCCCTTTATGTTTCCACTGCTTGGTTATATTATTAATGATAAATAATAATTTAAGAGGGTGTGTTTAGGGGCAGAGTTAAGGGTAAGGGTTGGGTGGCGAGTAACTCTTAAGGCCTGGCTAGTAACTTGGGACCTGAAATTTTGAGCCCTGGACTAAGGTATGTGAAACAAAAGGGAGCAGGGAGTTGATAAATAGTATTGCAGAATGCATGAGGATAGACCAAGAGCTTGGGCATGATGAGGTTAAACCGGGAGAGAAGTGAAGCAGCTGGAAGGAAGAGTTTATAAAATAAGAATATGGACTGGGTGGGAGGGCAGGATAGAAGAGGGGAAGATGGGGGTGACTGTGGCTGTAGGGAAGAAACACAGAGTTTAGAGAGATGGCCAATGAACGCAAAAAATTTACAACAGGGAAGAGCAGAACAGATTAAGACCCTACACAGAATTAAAATAAAATAGAATAATATAAAAACTAGCAGTCAATATTGCATCATCAATGCTTTGATCTAATTCCTAATGATATCCGCTAAGGCATCAATCGTGCCAGGCTTGTTACTGTACATTCATTCCTTTAGTAAACTCCTGTCATGTATATGCTAGATATATGAATGTCTCATCCCGGTACGCAACACAACTAGCCTACACTTCCGTTCCTTAATATGGTCAGTAATTCAACATATTTCCAGAAACACACAGAACAGAGGTAGACGTGAACAGAACAGATACAATGGGTTAATACCCACCAGATCATGAGAGAAATGTCAAGGGTCAAGAGCCAGAATATAACGTAAGCCAGATGCCACGAGTCGTGTGCCAGATCGGGTAGTCAGTAATGCCAGGTGTTGTATGCCAGAGTAGGTAGTCAGTACAGGAGCCAAGGGGTTAACAGCCGGGAGAAACTTAATACAAGCCAAGTCGGTACACAGAATCAATAAAGTCGCAACAAACACTGAGAGGAGTGAAAACCACGTCAGGGCAAGGAGCATAGCTTATGCGGCTGGTTTTAAAGTTGGCGAGTGCCGCGTCATCACGCTGCGCCCCGCACATGGCCACATCACGTGATTGCAACTGTCTGCTTCTTCACTTTGCGGCCGGCCAGAGAGCAGCGTGGAAGGCGCTGCCGGCCGCTGAGCAACATAGACAGCGTGGGACGTCACAGCTCCACAAAAATAAGTCTGGGCTGGTAAGGTTAAGAGATCGGGTGGCCAGAAATTCTTGGAAAATTAAGCGGTCCTCTAAAATACTCTAGATTGTCGCCATAGGCTCACGTGAGGTGTGGCATGCGGCGCCACCTCGCAGGAAGTTACACTGTGTTTTGAGTTTCAAAGAGCGCAATTCTCATGCCTATGCTGACTCCTAGTGACCACTTCCAGCAGAATTTTTTTTTACACCCACTTTCCTTCAGCCAGATTTATATGTGTTGAAGAAAAAAATAAAAGAATCAAATTCTAACTTTTATTTAATATAAACGTGGAATTTTCTTAAGATTTCTTGAACGCGGAATAAATGTCTCTCGTTCTGCAAACGGAACGCTCATCTATCGTCCGTTATCTAAATGCTATGTACATAAATAACAGCAGTCCCCTCCCTCTATGATAAATTAAATAGTCCTCTATTTTTTCTTTTCCTGGATAGCTGCGCATCGATCGTTTTTCCTGGTCTTCGTGGGGATTAATCTTCCAACCCGCGGAAACCATTCTGCATCTCCTCGTAGAGCTGGGCATATTCGGCCTTAATCTTTGCTTCTCCGTCCTTTACTGGATCCTTTGGCGGAAAAGACACAAAGAAGGGTAGTTTTAGTCCTCGATTTCCTTACGGTTTTGTATACTTTCTCTCATTACCATTATTTTTTATTTATAATAAACCCTCTGGTGCTTTATCCTCACTGTGATTTTATTAGTTGCAGCAATGTTTTTGCTCATGATCTCTCCTAGAGCAGCGGTGAGCAACCTTGCCCCCCCCCCAGACAGTTTGGAACTACATCTCCCATGGTGCTCAGCTATTTATTAGCTTGACTGAGCGTCATGGGAAATATATATATAAATATCAAACCACAAAGATGCTTATTAAGCGCAAGGTTAGAGTCTACCAAAGTGCCCACTTGTAGAACAAAGTGTAGGAGTTACCTGAATCCGGTAACAGTATGCGTTAACTCTTGAAAAAGCCGCATGTTAGTGGCGAAACGCATCAAGTGACTCTATGTCTGTTTTTTTAACTGTTTGAAGTCTTGTTATTGCCAATATCACTTGCCTATGAGGGAGGTCATTTATATATGTCTAACTCAAGCATAATGGTGTACAGTAGGCGGCACAAATCTCTGTGGTTAGCTTAACAGGTACTGTTTTTTGACTTGGACAGATGTTCTATTCTGATTTATTATTGTGCCTTTGCTCTGCTACTATTACCTTTATTTTGGGATACCGGAATTAACTGATCTATTGAGATCTTCTGGAGATGTTTATGTATCTAGTTATCTTTACCTCCGCCATACCCCATTGACCTTGTCAAGTGATAATTTGTCTTAGTCTTCATATCCATTCACACGTTTTTGTTATTCGTTGTCTCTCTGATAGGTTTATCATTTTCTCAATAAAAATTTATTTTGTTTTATTAGAGCACATATACAGAGTTATTCGAAAAACACAGAATTAGCCAAGAAATTGCATCGAACAGTGAATTTCTCCGTACGGTGCAATTTCGTGGCCACTCGGCTATTCACAAAGCAGGCAGTTTGCTAAATATTAGTGAATTGCCAATGAAATATGGTGCCTGTTCGGTGTTCTCGGAATAGATTAATTATTGCTTCTCTATTGGGATTCCACTGCCAGAACAGCACCGAAAAGGTCAGTGAAATGCCCTGATTTTCGGTGGTTTCATTTGACAGGTCTAATCAGGTAAATCTCATAGGTTTCAAAGTAAAGAAATTCCCCATTTTGTTAAATATTTATTCAACCGTTTATTCTTTTCATTTGCAGCAAAAAGTCTATTTTTACGCATTTTTCTGGTGATTTTTTTAACAGATTTTTTCTGTAATAGACATTTTTATTATTATTCATAGGATCTTACATATTATTTCCAGACATTTTCATGCAGTACTTTTTTTTTTTTTAATTTTTTGAAAGTTGTGTTCTTTTTTTAACCCTTGTTCGGCAGCTTGTGGGCGGTTTTTTTCGGATGATTCGTCAGATGCATTCGGTGGTTTTTCGGATCGATTCGGCAGTTTTTCAGATCGATTCGGCGGGTTGTTCCCTGCACTTCGGGGACCCTGCGATGAATGCTTAATTCAACGCAGGATCGGCGTATCGATCTTGCCGAAGTGCGAGGAACAGGAGAGCAACGAAATTTCACCAACATAATAATATGAATAACACTGATTAGTCTATCATACTGTTGCCTGATTTTCAGGTAAATTCTACACTTCCTCATGGGAAACATAGTTCCAAAACATCTGGAGGACCAAGGCTGGTGACCCCTGTCTGAGTTCCTGGTCGTCTTTTAATGCAGCACTATAAATATTAGCAAGTATACACAATATATTAAATATTCAGCACGGGAATTATTTTAGATGACGGGTTTATTCACAATACACACTGAAACACAATTTTGTACTCATTTGAATTGGGAGCAAACTTAGCCCTCCAGATATTTTGGAACTACATTTCCCCTGAGGCTCGACCAATGTAATGAGTAGATGAGCATCAAGGGTGATGCAGTTTCCAAATATATGATGGGCCAAGATTGGCAACCTCTTTAAATTTAGCCTATGTACTGCCTTGAGGGACACATGGTACGTACTATACAGTATACCATCCAGAACACCAGAGACCCTTTTCCAGAGTTTGTGGCGAGTTCCCAAACTTATTTTATTAGGACTCGAGCCCGAATGTAAATCAAAGACTCAAGGGGTTCTGAAAACCATATGGATTAAGTCCTAGGGGGATATTTTCTAAGGAATCAGAACAGGATTGGATAAGCAGTACTTTGGTGTGAAGCACGTTGCATATGATCATGGAAATTGTAGTTTTAGATTGGCCTGAGCGTTTGGCACATTTCAGCTATTGGGGCTCTCACCTTGAATTTCATTGAGCTCAGCTTGTACAGTATGTCACCCAGGTTCTCGCGGATAATGGCCCAGGTTATCTTGTTCTCAGCCTGAGCCGTGGCCTCCACCGCGTGTCTGGCCATGTCATAAAATGCGATCATGTTCTGAAGCATCCCCACGGTCTTATAGAATGGACAGACTCTGGAAATCATACGTATACTTATTATGAAAACAAAAGGTCTGTGTGATCGTCCTACGCAACCAAAAGAACGGAGCGGGCACACCGCCAGGATCCCGAAGGAATGCCACTCATTTGTAAAGGTCCTCTGATTCAGCCCTTCTCTTCTAGTGGTTCCTGTAATATAGTCCTGGGCTATTATTTTAAAGCGCGGCTGTTATTCTTACCTACGTGGCACTAACGATGAGCTGTTCGGGTTCGGACGGTTCGGAGTTCGACCCGAACTTTGGCAGTTCGAAAGTTCGCGAATTTCGAACTTTTTGGGTGTGTTTGGTTCGAGTTCGAAAAAAAAAAAGAAATTTTGAAAAAAGTATAGAAAATGCTTAAAAAAATACTAAAAAATCTAGAAATAAAGAGACTCTTTACTGCAGAATATTGTAAGCAACGGTTTATTAGATATTGAATTAAAAACTAATGTGTACGTGGAAAGATTATCAACTCTAAATGACCTCTGTTCACAAACAGGCAGAACACCAGGTGTTTTTAGTCTGGTAATCAATTTGATACATTGTACACTATACTGAGGGTGGGGTGGTATCTGCTTCTGATTGAGATTTGAGAATTAATTTCCCTAAAACATCCTAATATGCTGCATTTAACCCTTTCGCTGCTGAGGCTTTTCACACCTCTGTGCTGAGGTCATTTTTACCGCTTTCGCTCCTCATGTTTAACCACGTTTTGTAGCCATATTTTGATATATGACTCAGACATATTATATATCGTTCTTTCCGGCAGACTTGGCAGATTCATAATATGTCATTATTATATGTATACGTTATGTCTTGTCTGTATATTATAACAAAAAATGCAATAAAATTTGAATTTTCAATAATTTATTATGTGTAAAGTGTTTTTTTCCACATTTTAACATGCGATCGTTTGCGATTATATTTTGTATGGGGTGCGCTTGTTAAAAAAATTAGAAATGGGGTCTCGTTACATTTTTTTGGGGGAAAATGTAGCTTTTTTTAACAAACGCTCTGCATACAAAAATCGTTAGTGCAGCATTATTGTTCACATTATAATTGAAATGGGAACAATATTGCTGCATTAACAAAACAAAAACAAAAAAAACTTGTTTATTTTTTTTAGAATTTTTTTTAAATATTTTTATTTTTATTTTTTTTAAAACATTTTTCATGCTCATGTTTGGTATCCTTGGAAAGGCCATGCTCTGGCCGATCCAACGATATCAAACATTAACCCCTAGCTGCCACGGATCGGGAGATAGGGGGTTAATTGGAACCCCCTATCTCCACCATTGGTGGCAGCTAGGGGTTAACTCCAGGACTGGCGTCATCGTGCTATGCACGATGACGCTAGTCCTCAGGGGGAGTTCCTGGAGGCTTGGCCGACATCCAAGATGTCGGCCAGCTCCAGGAGAGGATCACGATCCGGCGCTTTTCAGCGCCGATTCGTGATCCGGCTCCCCAGGGGTTAATCACAGCCACTGTTTGGAAGGGAAGGCTGTGCCCTTCCAAACGGTGCCTGGATTAACCCTCTGCCCCCCAGCGATCGGGAGGGAGAGAGGTCAGAAGGACCTCCCCCCTCCCTTTCAGGCGCTTCCTCCGCACATGCGGGGGGGGGGCGCCTGAATTAGATGTCATCGCGCCGCCGCGATGATATCTAATTGCTCTGCCGGGGTCCCGGAGTGCTGGGCTGACATCCAAGCTGAGCGCGTCCATAGCAGCCAAGTGGTTAACTGGTGTTTGAAAAAAATTCAAAATAACATCTAAGGCTAGGGTCAGATGAGCGCATTTTGTACGGACTGTGCGTCCGTGCAGTACGGACGTACTTACTGACTGACAACAAGGTAGTGGCCAAACAGTCAGTTTTTTTCACGGATGTATTTTTTGACTGATGTAGCAGGGAAAATAAATTAAAATGAAAAAACATTCTGTCTGTCAAAAATGCTGGACGTATAAATGCAGTCCATCTGACCTCGTTTCATCACATACAAAGCTACACGGACGTTGCGGATGTGGCGCACTCCGCACGTCGGTTCTAGCAGTATTACGTTCTTGCCTAACCTGCGTCCATTTGCTGCGTCCGCCATGCATCCGCACTTCCGTGCGCATGTACTTCGTGTGTGGGGCTCCATTGGTCAGAATGCTATGCTGCCACGGACGTACAAATGTGCGGCAACACGGACGTGATAACTGCGCTCGTCTGACCCCAGCCTTAAGCAATGTTATTTTTCACCTCGGGATTAAACATTCACAGGGTTATTCAGAGAGCGGTGAAAAGCAGGAGAATAACTGGAGAAGTGAAAATTCTAGGTCAAAATAGCCAAACCAGAAAAATTCTCCCATTTATCTCACTTTCCAAATTGGCTATTTGGTCTAGATTGTTCTCTTCTCCTGCCAGTTCTCCTGGCTTTCACCTCTCTCTCAGGGTTGTTCAGAGAAAGGTGAAAACCAGGAGAATGGCAGGAAAAGAGAACAATCTGGACCAAATAGCCGATTTGGAAAGTGAGATAAGGCTAGGGTCAGACTAACGCATTTTTCACAGCGACCGTCAAAAAGTGCGTCCAAACGCATTGCCGTATTTTTTCACGGAATGCGCGAAAACGGTCATACGATGCGCATTTTTGTGCGTGATTTTTTACGGATCCAAACCAGGAAACTTTGGGTGTCTGGACGTTATGTTGGCCGGACATGAGCAGGGTCTGACGTCTCCTAATCACGCACACACGCCGCTAGTGGACGCAGCGCACTCTGTACGTCCGTACTAGCGGTTCTGCGTTCTCGAAAAAATGCGTTCATTTTCCACTTGCGTTGCGCGGCCGGACTTTCGTGCGACCGTACTTCGTATATTGGCCGTCATTGCCCGTCATTTGCTGCTAGTGCGGCCGTGATTAAGTGCACCTAAACGCACGTTAAAAATTCGCTAGTCTGACCCTAGCCTAAATGGGAGAATTTTTCTGGTTTGGCTATTTTGACCTAGAATTTTCCATTCTCCAGTCATTCTCCTGCTCTTCACCGCTCTCTGAATAACCCTGACAGGGTTATTCAGAGAAAGATGAAACTCAGGAGAATGACTGAAGAGAAAATTCTAGGTCAAAATAGCCAAACCAGAAAAATTCTCCCATTTTTCTCACTTTCCAAATCGGCTATTTGGTCTAGAATTTTCCATTCTCCAGTCATTCTCCTGCTTTTCACCGCCAAAAAAATCAGTAAACTTTTTCTGCGTTTCCGAAAATGTCTCCTCTTTTCATACAGACTACCGCCCCAAGCAGTTGTTTATGGATAGATTAAAGGAAAAGCATTTTTTACCGTCATATGAAACGTCATTTTTTGGTTTTTACATATTTCTATACATCCTAGAATTCCGCCACTTCACGGGCAGGTTATGGGGACCTCCTAGGCACGATATTTGAAGGAATGTTTTGTTTTTATTTTTAACCCTTATTTCATGGAAAACTCACTGTCCCTTTAAAAACGTTTTTTTTAAACTTTTTGTCCTTGTTTCCTGTCCCCCAGGGCACTACCCGGACCCCCATACACTTTTTATGGCAAATATCTAGCATATATGCCCTCTTGGAGGGCACTCTAAAAAACGAATTTTCAGCCCCATTGACTTGTATTGAGTTCGAGTTCGGGTTCGGATCCGAACATTTGGAAAGTTCAGGTTCGGCTTCGAACCGAACTCGGGGAGTGTTCGGCTCATCCCTACGTGGCACGCTATCTTGGTGACAGCAAAGCCACAGAAATCCGAGGTCCAGTCAGACCTGCTGATATTTACCGCAATTTCAGTACATGCATGCCACGCTCTCTGTATGTATGTCTCGCTGACCACGATGGCTGAATAAACCAGTGTCTGACATTCAACTCTATCTTTTATCAATCAAGATTTCCAGTCACGTTTTGCCTCCTTTAGGTACCTAATAATTCCTTTTCACACACTTCCCTCCCAAATACCTTTTTCTGTATAATGCTTGGAAGTAGGGCGGCCATTTTGAACTCTTACCGATCGTAGGCTGAATATCCATTCTGCTGCAAGAAATCGTCTTTAATCAGTTTGGCAACTTCTAAGGTGATCTTGTCAGCTTCTGCCAGCGATCCCTTTGTATCGATAAAGTAGAAAAGGGACCGAATCATGTTATATTATGTGAGTGTCGCATAGAAGTAGACATGAAAACCATTTACATGTCCAATAACATCAATGCCTTTCTTTGCCACAAATTTCCGGTCATTATGTCCAAAATAAGCATACTTTTTGAAACGATCACAAGCCTGTCTCCTGTTGATGATGTGAACAAGCCCGGATTGGCTGTCCAGGAATGAGAAATTATGGGCTTCATTTGCATGTTTTACCCAGAATTCCTTGCTTCACACGGGGAAAACGTGGTAAAAGAGCTCTGATTTGCTTGGATGTGTCTGTGTTTTCACAGTGACCTTTATTTTCTCATATATATATATATAATATGCAACTGATTTTAACAATAGCAACAATACAAAATACAGAGATAAGAAAACAAGCGCTCTCCAGACTCCCATAGAGCGCAGGGAGCCTGGGTTAAGACAAGTGTGTACTTAACTGTCCACTGAGCAGCAAGAAAAAGGATTAATGGACGCTGTTTAGGGACTTATGGTACATTCGGTAACACCCCTCTCATAACGCAGTATGAAATGTCCCAAAGTATACATGTTGGCACTACCTTTTTCTTCCAAGTTTTTCTACTTTTCTGTCTATTCTTGCTGCTGTTAAAATAAAGTGGGAAAGAGACTGCAAATTCTCGCCTCCGTCTCCTTAATAAAATTCTGACTTTCTGTTATAAATAAGAAAATATAGTAATTACAGTCTGTTGTTTCCATCAGTTTGGATCCACCAACCTTTCCGACCAGCTGGACGATTTCTGCTAAATCCTCCTCTTCCTGCAGGATCTCCTTGGCTTTCGTCCTGAGAGGAACCAGTTCCTGGAAGTTCCGGTCATAATAGTCATCCAGAGCGCGCATGTACTTGCTGTAGCTGATGAGCCAGTTAACTGATGGGAAATGTTTTCTTTGGGCCAACTTCTTATCCAGACCCCAGAACACCTGTTGAAAAAATTAAGTAATTAATGTAATCATCTCATGCTTCAGTATTTACAGATGATCCTTCATGGTTCCTCAAAACAAATTTATCTACAACTGGAGAATAATTTGACTGGGGTGCACACATAGAAACATAGAAACTGTCGGCAGATAAGAACCTTTCGGCCCATCTAGTCCGCCCAATTACATTGACACTTTACCTGGATTTATCTTTTGTTTAGGATAGCCTTATGCCTATCCCATGCCTGCTTAAATTCAATCACATATTGGTGGGATTGTTTCTTATACCTTCCTATTTCCATTTTTTTTATAAAAATATATATATATAGTGACAGAGTGTTTGGGTTGTGTAACAATGTCCGGGAGAGTAATCGAGGGAAGTTATTTAGGACTCAGAATCCTGCATGGCATCTATCCTCTCGCACACTCTTTGCCAGTTAATTAATTTAGCAAAAGGTAAATTTTCAGGCTGCCGACTCTTGAACAGAAGTGTTTAATCAAACTGCTGAGAGCAGGGCAGGGAGCAGTAACACTTCTAAGAATTGTTGTGATTTTCTTTTGTTTATTAGATTATGTTACCTGGATAGTCAGGATTGCGGTATGTTTTGTAAGTGCTCTGATAGAGCTAGGATTTTGTTTGTGTTCTTTTTTAATCACCTGCAATAGTGATTCAAAGCCAAGTGTGGTGTTTGTTTATGCTGGATTAAAAATACCGCTCATTTCCACAACTTCAAGTCTGCGGTTGTTTATACCCTAGAGCAGGGTTACTAAACTCCAGTCCTCGGGACCAACTAACAGGCCAGATTTTAAGGATCACCTCAATCCTGCAATCACTGAGCAGCTAATTATATCATCTGTGCTGTACTTCAGATATCCTGCAAACCTGGACTGTTAGTGGGTCCGGAGGACCGGAGTTGAGAAACACTGCTCTAGAGAACAGTTTTTGGATGGACCCAAGTATCCCGAGTTGTTGTTGTATCACAAATATATTTCCCATTAGACATTCCAACTAATTAAGTGATTAAAAGTTAACCGACATTCTTTCAGATTATAGCATTTCCTGTGAAGGTTTAAAAATTGGCTATTTTGGCCTATAATTTACCATTTGTGTATTATTCCTAATAGATTTAATAAAAAAACTTTATAAATAATACTTCATATCGAAAAAACAGCATCATAAACGGTTAAGACTAATTCCGGAGCTGAAATCTCACCTGAACAATACCCAGAGTGGCTGAAGTTACGGGGTCGGAGAAGTCACCACCAGGTGGAGAGACCCTGTTGTTGGAAAAAGTCTGTTGAGTGAAGAATGTTCTTTCCCATGTGAAATGATAGATTCAATGATAGATAAATTTCAACTTACGCCCCAACAATGCTGACACTGCCTTCTCTTTGTGGACTTCCGAGACATTTAACACGGCCAGCACGTTCATAGAAAGAGGCTAAGCGAGCGCCGAGGTAGGCTGGATAACCACTGTCTGGAATGGAGGCAATTAAAAATTAATTTTAAAGGTTTGCTCTAGGCACCATGACCACTAAAGATTAACTAAGTAGATATCTAAGCACCAAGGCCACTTCGGAGCAATTAAGTGGGTTTCTAGGTACCATGTATTGCATTGAGGGTGCCCTCTGTCCCCTGTACTCTCCACACCTGATGTGGCAGGTCTTGCCTCCATCCTGAAGGCTGGTAATTAGCTAAAGTTTGTTGAATGTCATATCTATACCATGCTGGACCCTGTGCTTCGTCAGCCATGGAACGCTACCGTAGTGTTGAGGAGTGACTCATATGCCCACACTGCCCTAGCGTGGGTTAGTGTCTTCAAGGCTTCTCATTGAGAAACAATGTCTTCCTTTGAGGTGCATTTGATTGGTTGCATGTTCGATAGTCGCCCGTGCGATCTTCGTCCTAAATGCTTTTCATTGGACAACAATCGGATACTTCCTGCAGATGGATTGTCGTGTCAGAATAAACAGGAGCAGTCATGCCGTTGGCTGACCCTCATAGCAAATGTAGTTCCAAAACATCTAGAGGAGAGTTCAGCATCCTTGGTCCACCAAGAAACAACATTTTCGGTCCGTCTCAGCCAAACTAATGTGTGGCTGAAATTCCTGGGAGATGTAGTTCCAAAATCTCTGGTGGGGCCAAGATTGCTGACTCCTGATCTAGAGGGCCACGGTTGCTGACTCCTGATCTAGAGGGCCACGGTTGCTGACCCCTGATCTAGAGGGCCACGGTTGCTGACCACTGATCTAGAGGGCCACAGTAGCTGACCAATGATCTAGAGGGCCACGGTTGCTGACCACTGATCTAGAGGGCCATGGTTGCTGACCACTAATCTACAGGGCCACGGTTGCTGACCACTGATCTACAGGGCCACGGTTGCTGACCACTGATCTACAGGGCCACAGTTGCTGACCATTGGATTAGAAGATACATATGTACTAAAATTAACAAATTTACCTGTTGAGTGAAAGTCTCAAAAGTAAAGTCTTTTCCAAGCAACGTTACCTGCAGGCATTTCTGCCAGACGGCCCGAAATTTCTCTCAAAGCCTCAGCCCATCGAGAGGTGGAATCTGCCATCATACTGACGTTGTAACCCATATCACGGAAATATTCAGAGAGCGTAATCCCTAATTGAGAAGACAGACGTATAGATTTAACTTTAATCACAAAAGACGACCCTGCGTGACACAGCTGAGTCGATTCGAGTGGGCACTGTTCCCAAGCCCCATGTGCTCTTAGTTACCTCACATTGCAGAAAATCAATTCCATGACATTTTTTCCCCCTGTAATTGACAATTGGGTCATCACTCTGAGGACTAACCAGAATGATTTGCCTGGTGCACACACCTCTGGAGCGACTTATTTGCACAGGCATGAACACCTCTCCACCACTTGGAGTGACAACTCCCGTTACCTCCCGAGAATGAGGTAAGAATTGTAGCAACCATGATCTTCATACTTTTGTCTGGAGCTCGATTAGGACTTATGTTTGCCCCTGCCAGTGTGTCATTCCGAAATAGCTATTACCAATTTAACCTCACCTGTATAAATGGAGGCCTCTCTTGCAGCTACAGGCATGTTGGAAGTGTTGGCCACCAGCGTCGTCCTTTTCATGATGGACTCTGTTTTTCCATCGACTTCCATAGTAAGCTGATGATCATACGTGATTGGATTACGTTCAGAAAATGAAAGATTAGATGAATGATTAATAATAACTTATAAGGAGACAGAATAAATATAGATGGTGATGCCTGAAATGTTCATATGTGGTTTATGTATCTCTTGAGAAGAGGAGACTTGCTGGGCATTTGAGTTCAGTCTCTCGCAGGTGGGATGAAACTCCTATTCACATGTTAAAAATATCCTCGTGGGTGGGATCAGGCTGATATGCACATGGTATAGGTTTCCTTGTGGGTGGGATCAGACTGATAGGCACATGATACAGTTATACTCGTGGGTGGGATCAGACTGATAGGCACATGGTATAGGTATACTCGTGGGTGGGATCAGACTGATATGCGCATGGTATAGGTATACTCGTGGGTGGGATCAGACTGATATGCGCATGGTATAGTTATACTCGTGGGTGGGATCAGACTGATATGCACATGGTATAGTTATACTCGTGGGTGGGATCAGACTGATATGCACATGGTATAGTTATACTCCTAGGTGGGATCAGACTGATATGCACATGGTATAGGTATACTCGTGGGTGGGATCAGACTGATATGCGCATGGTATAGTTATACTCGTGGGTGGGATCAGACTGATATGCACATGGTATAGTTATACTCGTGGGTGGGATCAGACTGATATGCGCATGGTATAGTTATACTCGTGGGTGGGATCAGACTGATATGCGCATGGTATAGTTATACTCGTGGGTGGGATCAGACTGATATGCGCATGGTATAGTTATACTCGTGGGCGGGATCAGACTGATATGCGCATGGTATAGTTATACTCGTGGGTGGGATCAGACTGATAGGCACATGGTATAGTTATACTCGTGGGTGGGATCAGACTGATATGCGCATGGTATAGTTATACTCGTGGGTGGGATCAGACTGATATGCGCATGGTATAGTTATACTCGTGGGTGGGATCAGACTGATAGGCACATGTATACTCATGGTTGGGATCAGACTGATATGTACTTTCTTTAATCCCAACATAAAATATAGTTGTCTCCTGGAATTATCATTATGGGAGAGCTGTTCTCACCTCTGGGAAATCTCTTAAGACCTCAGACATCTCATTTCCACGCTCCCCACAGCCGACATACACAATAATGTCACTGTTGGAGAATTTCGAGAGCGCCTGGGAGATCACAGTCTTTCCACAACCGAAGGCTCCTGGGATTGCCGTGGTCCCGCCCTGAACACACCTTTCATATTTGAAGATAAAATAAAAATTCGACCTTGGGTTATTATTTTTTTCTTTGTACAGCGCCAGGTCATAAATACGCCATATTTAATGATCTTACGGGAAGAGGGCATCCAGGACTCTTTGACCGGTGAGCAGAGGGTAATTGGCGGGAAGTTTCTCAGTCGTCGGACGAATTTGACGTACTGGCCAGACCTGGACCATTGTGAGCTTCTCTTTCACTCCTTCAAAATCTAATTCCATGACAACGTCCTGAGATAAGGAGGGAGAAAGTCAGCGATGGCAATATAGATAAGAATTAAGAGACTTGTGCTGTTTTGTGCAAACCCTTCACCCCCCGGCTCTGTGTGTTTATAACTCCCGAGCATGATGAGACAAGAAATTACATCTTACATTAGATCACTCATTAGAAATTTCCTATAAGCTTTACTTGTTCTGATAACATTCCTACCGAAATGTCATAACTCCCTGGAGGAGCGATGTAAGTGACCGTCCCACAGGAGCGCGGAGGAAGCATGATCCTGTGTTTGATGAGCGAATTCTCCTGTACAATCCCATAGATATCACCTCCAGTCACGTGGCTCCCAAGCTGTGGAAAAGCACAATGAAAGAGCGGATTGCCTGTGTTCTCCGTTCTGTGGTATCAGTTCTTTCATACAGGCTCCTTTATAGTTTGAGGTGTGCATTTTTCATTTTGGGGCTCCCCCGTTTATTTGGAAAGTGTGGGTGTCTTTTCAGTAACTCCCTCAAATTTAGGGTTGGCGCAGGTGTCATTTTAGGGGCTCCCCAAATGTTCTTGAGTGTGCTGGCATCTTCTTTAAGGGCCCCTTCATATATTCTGGGTGTAGAGTAGTCTTTTTAATGGCTCCCCAATATATTTGGGATTTGTGAAGTTTTAACAAGCCCCTTCATGTATTTGGAGTGTATGGGTGTCTTTTTAGGGGCTCCTCTAACATGTGTGTCGCTTTGGACTTGGGGTAAAGGGTGTTTGTGTAATCTGTTGCTATCTGCTGATGGGTTGTTGGGTGTGTTAATCTTTTCCAGCATCCTCCCTCAGGATTGTGTTAATATCTGTTTTATGTTTGAGTGGTCTTTTGTTGATCTTGTCAGGCAAACACTGCCCCATTATCTGATGTCTGAATCTGTAATCCTTTACCACCCACGACTGCCATTGTTCTATCCTGTCTAGAAATGTTAACTCAATGTTCATCTCACTATCCGTATCAGGTCTGATTATGGCTCACACTCCGACAAGCATACTGAAGAAACTTCACAACATCATGCTAGGGGAGGTATTGTGATGATGGGCAGTGAGGCCAGGGTGTTATTTTCTATTGGCTACCACGATCCGCCTAGGACTGTATATGTTTAACCAACTAAAGCTGTTCAGTTCAGTTGTTGTTGCTGTTCTAATAAAGTTCCCAGATCTACTGCGTCTTATTTCTGAGGGATGCTAGCGAGGCTCTTTACGTGTACCCATTCTTTAGCTTCATCTAAGGACTGGAGGAAGGCACAAAAATCTGTTGGGGAGAGCACGGGGGTCCGGCAAGGAAGCAGCATTAAGCAATGTGGCCCAGTCGGGGTACTGAGATCTGCCACATCTTCCATATATTCAGGATGTGTGGGTGTCTTTTTAGGGGCTCCTCCATATATTCAGGGTGTGCGGGTGTCTTTATAGGGGCTCCTCAGTGGCGTAGCGTGGGGGGGGGCCAACGGGGCGGTGGCCCCGGGCGCAATTTTTTACCAGCTTTTAGGGGCGCAAATTTCAAAATTTGCGCCCCTAATATTTCCCATCCAGATCCAGCCGATCAGCGCAGCGCGCTGAATGAAGGGAGGAAAATCCGGAAGTGCACTGCTGTGTCACGTGACGCCGGTGACGCAGCCAGTGCGCCGGCGCCACGCTTTTCAGGTGGGCGGGAGCGCCGGGCGAGAGCAGGAGGGAGCGAGGCACATCATCATGGCAGCACATGGCAGCCGGAGGGGCAGTGCAGATGGATTGACAGGGACTGGCGACACGTGTGTGCTGTCAGCCTGTCACTGTGACGAGGAGCCGCTTTGCTGAGCTGTCGGAGTGGACACAGGCAGGCAGAGAGGAGACGAGAGGACAAGGAGCCTGGACTGGACTGTGCAGTGTCTCAGTCTGTCAACCTGCGGTGTCAAGAGCTGGTGGTCGGTGAGTGAGGACTGTGAAATCAAATTAGACCCAGGCACCATTCCCCAGGCCCCGCCCAGCCAATTTGTAACAGGCTTAGAATAGAATGGTAGAATGGTCTGCACCCCCCATTATACCACAAAACACAACTACCCCCCCCCCAACTCAAACCAGTAACCCCTTCCCTGGAGATGCAGTGCAGGTTGTTTTGCAAAAAGTTATGATAATGTTAATAAACCATGAATTCAGTGGGAAGTTAATATAGCAGAAAAAAAGGGCATCTTTTAGTCTGATTCTCCATTGCAGTTTGTTGTGTATTACAGAGCTGCGCCACAGAAACCAATGGGTTCTTTAAAGGCTCCTCTCAATGTTACATTTATATAAAATCATTTCGGATTCCAGCCTGACTGCACATTTACTCAGTGCATTTAAACCGCAATATACAACGAGTCATGACCACCTCAATCACAGGCCACATTTTTACTGATCACAACAGGACTTCCTCGAATCCGACCCAAAGTTATTTTAGGCAATTTCCAAATTTCCAATTTCAAACACTAGAGCCTGATTACCGTACGGGGGTACCTGCTGGCTGCTCCCAAGTGTGAGTGACAGGCAGGCTCAGCCTGTGTGTGTATTATATAATGTAAATGCTGGAATATCCTATATGGTTAATTGATATAATACACAGAGTCTGCTGGTTATGAGATTATGAGATATTCCTCTCAGAATCAGCGTGGATATAACGGACTCTCCAAATCCAGTGTATTATGGTATTCTTTTTTATATGGATTCCATAGCAGGAAAAAAAAATCACCTGACAGTGTCAAAAAATAAATAAAATAAAATTTATTTTGTATATGAATAAAATGGATATGAAAAACCGGTCGGTTATGTGCTTTTCATATCCATTTTATTCATATACAAAATAAATTTTATTTTATTTATCTTTTGACACTGGCGATTTTTTTTCCTGCTATGGAATCCATAGAAAGAATACCATGCTGGAATAAAAAGACCTTTCATTTTCACAACTTCAAGTCTGCGGCTGTTTATACCC
The DNA here is from genome assembly GCA_009667805.1 of Leptobrachium leishanense. Classification (NCBI taxonomy): domain Eukaryota; kingdom Metazoa; phylum Chordata; class Amphibia; order Anura; family Megophryidae; genus Leptobrachium; species Leptobrachium leishanense. The sequence goes on from CM019075.1 coordinate 16,077,341, forward strand.
TAGAATACCATGTTGTTTGGCTGGAACCAAGTATCCCGAGTGGTTGTTGTATCACAGCTAAGGGGTTCAATGCCCTAACGAGTCCACAGGTTGGGGGGGGGCGCACAATTCTTGGCTGGCCCCGGGCGCTGACAACCCACGCTACGCCACTGGGGCTCCTCCATATAGTCAGGGTGTGCAGGTGTCTTTTTAGGGGCTCCTCCATATATTCAGGGTGTGCGGGTGTCTTTATAGGGGCTCCTCCATATATTCAGGGTGTGTGGGTGTCTTTTTAGGGGCTCCTCCATATATTCAGGGTGTGTGGGTGTCTTTTTAGGGGCTCCTCCATATATTCAGGGTGTGCGGGTGTCTTTTTAGGGTCCTCCATACATTCAGGGTGTGCGGGTGTCTTTTAGGGGCTCTTCCATACACTCAGGGTGTGCGGGTGTCTTTTTAGGGTCCTCCATACATTCAGGGTGTGCGGGTGTCTTTTAGGGGCTCTTCCATACACTCAGGGTGTGTGGGTGTCTTTGTAGTGTGTCCCTATATTATTGGGATGCTTGGGTGTCTGCTTAGGGGCTCCCTTATATATTCAGAGTGTGCAGATTTTTTTTCATTGGATACGCCAAATATTTGAGGTGTGAAAGTATTTTTTTTAGGGGCTCCTCCATATAGTCTCGGCGTGCAAGCGTCTTTTTGGGACCTCCTCCACATTTGCTGGGCGTGCAGGTGTATAACAGAGCTGCAGAGCAATAAAACTCCCAGCGATGAGTCTCTAAACTAGAACAAATGTTTGTAGAAATCGCTCGCTGTAAATAAGATACTTTGCTCCTGTTTTGACATCGATGACCCTGATTGGTTGTGATGTCATCTAAATACTTTGGCTCCACCTCCTGCACCTTTCCTTAAACTGAGCATGGGAAATGTTGGGAGTGGGTGTATGTCGTGCCGTATGTACTCATTATCTTCTCTTACCCGGACGTTTTTATCTGGAACAAATTCCCATTTGAGATCCCGTGACAGAGCGTGTATGTTGATCCCACGTGGGATGTAGATGCTCTTTGTGAGGTCTGCAATATCTTTTAAAGGTCTCTGAATTCCATCAAAGATATTTCCCATGATCCCTGGTCCCAGCTCCACCGAGAGCGGCTTCCCTGTCCTCAGGACTGGATCTCCCACGCAAACTCCAGCTACAGAACCAGAGCTCAAGAAAATGCACATGATACACAATGCAACATTGCGTCAATTAACCCTTCAAAGTGGTTATGACGAGGAGCTCAGCAACATTTCCAAGAACTCTCTAGACCACAATGTGATAACTTACTCACCAGTGTAGACTTTAAAAGGGACACCCTAGTAGGTTTTAAAGTAATCCTTAATAAATCTAGTTTTGTAAAATAAGCATTTTAGCAGCTTGGCTGGCCTCCAGGCTCGGGTGAGTCCCCGGATCGGCCCTATTTTGAAAGGGAAATTTTCGGCCGAATTTTTCATTTCAGCCAAAACCGAAAACACCATTTTTGGCTGATAATTTTCAGTGGCCGAAATTTCGGTGCATCCCTAGTTAATGCTATTCTTTTAGCATAAGCTCAGGGATTCTCATCTTCCTGAATCAGAGAAGGGGATTTCTGCCTCTGTTCAGTGCTGAGGGGGAGGGTTAATTGAGATTCTATTACAGAGACAAGCTGACATGAAAGAAGCTGAGAGTGCAGGACCGAGGGTCTTTAAAGTCGATGCATTTATGACAGAACAGTTACGTCAGTGGTCCTTAAGGGGTTAAATGGGTAAAAAAATGCCATTGTTTGGCAAGTATTTAAAGATAATCAATGCACAGTTGGTAATACAGGTTGAGCACCCCGTTTTGGAATGCTCGGGACCCCGAACATTCCGAATACTTCCTGATTTCAGAATCTGATGTTCCAGAGGATGGAGATTGCAGCAGGAGAGCCGCAATCCCCTTCCTACTGCTAAAATCTATGCGCGGGGTCACTCTGCAGACATGGTGCTCAAGTACAGCGAGACCCCGAGCGGCACGTCATCCGCTGGGGCTGCCGAGAGGCTCCCAGTGTGAGTCGCACTCTGCTGCAGCACTCGGGAGCCGGGTTCCTGAGCAGTAGGATCCATGGACGAATAGTCAAAAATTCCAGTTTTTGGAGTCATCTGGAATTCAGAATTCCGGGTTAGGGGTCTCAACCCGTAGCTATAATGTATGAAACCCACTTATACCCATACAGAGCCATATAACACCTTGGATATACACACACGTGCTCTTTAGGGACGTCACTCGTTCACTAGGCTATTCCCAGACTTCTTCGTTGGCATCAAACTATCGGCCATTTATGTCCATAAAAGCAAATTATTCTCGGAATTTGTTTTCCTATCTACAGTATAGATGGTCAAGCTTGGTATCATCGGAACGGTCAGACCAACTGACCACGTAGGATGTATGGAACCGGAGATACAGAGGTTCAGATGCCCGCTGTGCCCCTTCTCTGGATCCGCCAGTGTATTGTAAATGACTGTTAAAGAAGTCGGTGAAAGACTTTTACGTTGAGGCGTCTTTCATGAACCTGGAAAGGATACATGTCTCTTCGTAGACCTGGACAGTCGCCAAGTCGCCCTCTAGTCGGATGATCTCTCCCACCAGCTCAGAATGACCGACACGCACCAGCTCGTACATGGCGGCTCCTGCCATCTGCGATGCCGTGACCACTGCAATACAAAGCAGATACACGTCACACAAGACCAGTTTTTTTCCTGAGGCACAATGTGTGCATTTATTCTATGGGTCAGATGTGTTAAAAGAGACTTTCTGCTCAATAAATCCCATTACAAACGTTCCGATAGATTACGTCATTTCTGACCTGGATACTTGGTGGCAGCATGTGCTTAACCTCAACAAAGGGGATAAATGCACATTTTAAAGTGCTTCAATATTGCCCAGGTGCTATCTTGCTGTGTTGCCCCATCAGTGGATGGATATTGGTCTTAAAGATCAATGTTATCCCATCCCTTGATGACATATCACTGTTGGTACACCCTCCAGATACATCTTCCATGCTACAAGGGTGGATCTATCTTGGGCAACTGTGCATCGATGCACGACTTATCTGCGATCAATGGTGACGTCAACAACAGCCAATAGGGCACGTGGACTGAGCGGAGGGCTGTCCCCAAACAAATATATTTTGTATAATCTCTCTTTAGAGATCCCAACGTGTACCTGGACCAGAAACACCATGGACATATCCCAGCATACTCTCCTTCTCCTCATCGATTATCTTTGGTAGTTTTGAAAAATCCATGTTTGCCTGAGGAGTAACACAAAATGTAATCAGTAATTTTGGCCACTTTTGGCCTGGATAGAGAGTTTCAAGTATAAATTAGTAATCCTTTGGTGAATGAATCAAACCATTACCCCATCTCACACCTTTCCACATATTCAGATGTTATTAAAGGGCCAGCACCACCAAAAAATGCTATGTCCTTATTGTGTTTATTTTATGTTGCTGATATCTTACATGTGTTTGTTTTTCTCTTGTTTGTTTAGTTAAGAAAATATTTTCCTCTATATGTGTCACTGGGTGCACCCATTGTGTGATATTTTCCTCTATATGTGTCACTGGGCGCATCCATTGTGTGATATTTTCCTCTATATGGGTCACTGGGCGCATCCATTGTGTGATATTTTCCTCTATGTGTCACTGGGCGCATCCATTGTGTGATATTTTCCTCTATATGCGTCACTGGGTGCATCCATTGTGTGATATTTTCCTCTATGTGTCACTGGGCGCATCCATTGTGTGATATTTTCCTCTATATGCGTCACTGGGCGCATCCATTGTGTGATATTTTCCTCTATGGGACACTGGGCGCATCCATTGTGTGATATTTTCCTCTATGTGTCACTGGGCGCATCCATTGTGTGATATTTTCCTCTATATGTGTCACTGGGCGCATCCATTGTGTGATATTTTCCTCTATGGGTCACTGGGCGCATCCATTGTGTGATATTTTCCTCTATATGTCACTGGGCGCATCCATTGTGTGATATTTTCCTCTATATGCGTCACTGGGTGCATCCATTGTGTGATATTTTCCCCTATATGTGTCACTGGGGGCATCGATTGTGTGATATTTTCCTCTATACGCGTCACTGGGTAAATCCATTGTGTGATATTTTCCTCTATATGCGTCACTGGGTGCACCCTTTTTTTGTGATATTTTCCACTAGGGGCATCCATTGTGTGATATTTTCCTCTATATGCATCACTGGGTGCATCCATTGTGTGATATTTTCCTCTATATGTATCACTGGGTGCATCCATTGTGTGAAATTTCCCTCTATATGTTTCACTGGGTGCATCCATTGTGTGATATTTTGTGTTGTAACCTCCCCCCCCCATAGTATCTTTCCATCACTTGCTCCCCACTCTGTGGCTTTGGCCATAGAATGGGGTGAATGGGTCAGTCACTGACTCACACCATTGTATTGTGTGGGATGTATTCAGAGGACATCACCAGGGGTAGATTAGAAGGCCTTTAAACTCCCTGTCTTTTTTCATTCAGCTTCCATCTCTTATCTTGGGTAGCCAGGATAACAATAGACCCCCTGCTGCCTTATCTAAACCTTCCCTCCTCCACCTCATTAACTGGCAAATACTATACATTGGATAAACCACGTTCATAAAGTAAAACATGTACATATTTTGGTAAATATTTCATCATGGGAAAAATCCACAAAATGGAAACAGGAGATTAAATTAACCTAACTTTATTTTTCCTTGCTACATTCAATTACTTCAAACAACAACAAAAAAAGCATGAGTTTTATAATGTGTTGCATAAGGTGGTTTTGTATGCAGACGTGATCTAGTTACAGCTTATGTACGTGGTAGTGTCCCTCTAATGAAAGAAAACAAAGCAATAATTAGAATAAAACGGCTTTCATGTAAGAAGAAAAATTATAATTATTCATTAGAACAGTGTGAATTCAGTGTCATAACATACGAGTAGGTAAATAGGCGCCCTGTGACCTTTCCAGGGAAGGATTGATGGACATTGCACGCGGTACAGGTGGAGGACCTTCCAGCCAGAATCCTAAAGAACCGAAAGACTCCAAAAATCATTGTGCAGCAGTTCCCCTTACTCGCCGCTTTCCCTGTCCTCCTAATTCTTCGAGGGACATGCGGTGCAGCACCAGAGCAATGTCCTGCCCAGAGCCAGCGGGGAACACTCAGAATGTCCTCGCTGGACCCGCGCATGATGCATCAGGTCCCTGAGCTACCCTCGCTACCCTCTATTTCTGCGGAAGTCTGTATGAATTCCAAATCTGAAATGAGTGTGATCCGGAAATTTTGGATACCCGATGCTCAACCTATAAAAGGAGGAAATTAACCCCGCAGAGGCCACTCCACTGCAATACATCCCAGCGCACCTCACGTTGCAGAAGAATGAGGCATACGCCTCCTTGCTAGTGGCACACCGGGTCATTGCCTCCTTGCCTGTCTTCCTCTTCTGCAGAAAAAACTTAAATGTCACAAATATGTATTTTGGGGTGTTTGTCTCTTGGCATGACACATTATGACATTCAGTTTTGGGGTGCAGATGGTGTGTATGCATTTCTTCACACAATGTATCACACGAGCAGATACATTATGTAGTGTAATCCCCTCGTCCGCCCCCTTTACCTCTTATTGTCATTTCAAACACAGAGGTCACGTGCGGCTAACGCAGATCCCGCATTAATCTGGTCCGGTGCAGACGACACGGGTTGTGTGCGAGCTCAGCCGGTTTCCGTTTTGTGCTAAATATTATTTCCTTTCACATATTAACTTTATTTCTCCCAAACAACTTTTTAGAAGAATGGGGACGTCTGTTTACACTGTGAACACATTGCCTGTGTGTGTGTTCTATTGTTGTGTAAACAGATGTACACATAAGGGGTTATTCACTAAGCACCGAACTTGCACTGAGTGGTTAATTTCACCGTTCGGTGCATATTCGGGGCAATTCGTCTGTTCACTAAGTTATCAATTCGCCAAATACTGGCAAACGGACGGTGAAATACGGTGCAGTTCGTCGGCATCAAAATTGTCACAAACACAAGTAATGGTTAATCTATTCAGAGAACGTCTAACTGCACCGACGTGTCGGCGAAATGCTCAGATTTTCGCTGTTTCCGTTTGACAGGTTTAAACAGGCGAATCAGGGATTCATTGTAAAATCTTTCAAATGTTTAAAACCCTGTCTCCCGATTCCTGCGGCTGTTCCTATAGCAGAGGATGGAGGGGGAGCGGACCAGGGGCAGCTGGTTCTCCCACCTCCCGTCAGAACACTGGGGGCTGTGCTGGAGTACCTTGAGGCCTTTCTAGAGCAGATGCCCGGGGTTGCTGAGAGCCTGCTTACGCGGAGAATGTGGCGCCGAATGATGGACGGGCTGCGGAGTGACCCAAGGTCGGAGGCCTTAGCTGGAGGAGCGGCGGCGGATGATTTGCTGACAACCCACGTGGAGTTCCTTTCAGAGGTAGATGCTGGTGAGCCGCGAGATGCCTACGGATGCTGCAGTGTCGGTGGGAGTCTGGAGGCTGTGCCGTTGGCGGTCCCTCTGCTTGCGGAGGTTACTGCTGCTCCGTGTGGGGAGGGAGCGCTGACCCCTGCTGAATCGACGATGCTGATGGTGGAGCAGAGTCCGGATGTCCTCGAGAAGTGTGCTGCGGAGGAGCTGCGGAGTTGCGTGAGGCTCCCTATGGGGGAGATACGGCACCCGTGGAACCGCTCCGGGTTCATCGCCCGGCCTTACTGTTGGACACGGGCTGAAGTGGCCCTCTCTAGGCTTGTGCACCGATTTTTTTTTCGGTTCGATTTGTTCGGATGTTTAAACTTTTCGATTCGGCTCATTTCGACCGATTGCTGTTTCGATTCGATTTGGATCGTTTTTTGTGTACATTTTTTTTTCGGAATATCGACCATTTTTCGTATTTTCGTGTCACTTTGCTCGTTTTTTGTATCGACTTTTCGGAAATTTCGGAAATTTTCGTTTTTTCGGAACGTCTGTTCTCCTCGTTTCAAAGTGTCTACGATAATTCTGGCGATTCTATCGTGTTTTTTTTTATTAAATAAAGATCTTTTTTTTCTTATGAATAATTGAATATACATTTCACAACTTTATTTAATCATATTAAAATGGTATGAAAGCCAAGGAACAAAAAAAATGAACAAAACGATTTAAAAAACGCTAAACTGACCCAAATGCCACAAGAAACAAGTGATACGCATTTACAAATACAAAATTACAGAATCAGCGATATAACCGATAATAGTTAAATATACGATGTCCAGAATTACCGAAATGGAACCGAAATCACGAATGGAACCGAAATCATGAATAGAGCAAAAATAAATTTCGATTTGACACATTTCAAGTCCATTCGAAAAATCCGAAAATATTTCGTTTCTGCTCGGAAAACTTTTCGGATCTATCGGTTTTCGGATCTAAAAATTTTCGGAAAATCGGCCGGATCCGAAAACACGAATCGGGAAATTCCGTGAAAATTCCGAAATTCCGTGAAAATTCCGAAATTCGAAACGCACATCCCTAGCCCTCTCCAACACCGCCGCTGATCTGGGTCTCGCTGTTTTCCCCTAATCCCCTACGTGCACATTTTGATTTCTCAGTCACACCTTGTTTTTCCCCCAAGTGCAGAGTTATCTGGTGTTGACGAGACCCCCTTCATTTGGAGATGCCCCCCCCCCCCGATTTCTGTGACTTCTATGTTGACTCTTTACGCAGATTTTTTTTCCCGACTCCTGCTGGGTTTAAGCCGACTTTTCTTTTTATAATTTTAACCCCTTTTCCCTCCTCGATGCTTTGCGGCTGTTTTGTGAGACTCCCCCATGTTTTATCTCCCTATACGCATTACTAATCCTGCCGTAACTTTGATGTCTCCATATATCTTACTGTTTGATCACACGTGGCATATATTCATAATAAAAAAACTTTAAATTAAAATTTTTTTTTTTTTTTAAAAAGACAGGTTATGTGTTTCATTTTTCATCAAAAAGCCTTTATTTTTTAGAACACCTTTCAGTATTTTCTAGACGAAATGTTTTTTTCCCGGTTTTCTAAAAAAAAGGTGTTTACTTGTATCCAAAACAGATTTTTTTATTGGGTATTAAAGGATATTTTTTATTATTTAGACACATTTTAATACATTTTAATTGGTTTAAACACCTATTAGGAGACTTCCGTGTCTTATTTTATTTTTTTGCAGTTCGGTGGAATTCGCCAAAAGGCCACTTCGGCGCTCTATGGCGACGTCAAGACTTTTTCAGGGGGCTTCGGTGCACTACAGTGACCAAACGGTGAATAGTGAATTCACTATACGTTATTGGAGCAATTCGGCGGTTTTTGCCGACGCCCAATAACTGCTTTGGCGAATCAAATTTTGGCAAAATACCTTGACCATTTGCTAAATAGCGGATTCACTGTGTTTTCTGCAAAAAGGAATCACTGGAGTGAGCCAAAATGGGTTGAAACACAAAGTACCGGCATTGTACGCAAATTCCGGTGCTTTGTGCATAGACCCTAATTAACGAACAAATAAAAAGCTTTGCTGTTAGCAGCCAGCGCGGAGCTAGATCCCACATTCAGATTCCTGCCTTGTTTATGGTAAGAGGCAAATCCTGCTCGACGTGCTTGCTGTTATTATTTTACACAGAGGCAGCTCAAGGTGACAAACAACGATGAAAGAAGTATAAACAAATAGCTGGAGACATTTCTTTGTCATATGTGCTTTTTTTATATACTGTTGGCTGATGCAGAATGGTTTGGAAACTTCTTGAAGTCTGTTTTTTTAATATAATTCACGATTCAGCTATAAATTCACCTTTTAGCGGATAATCCCCACTTGGTAAATAATGCTTTTCATTGTGCCAGTAAAAGAGTAACCAATTACAGCCAGAAGACTAAATCCAAGAACAGGTGTGGTTTCATCCGTGACTTGCAGTCTCACAGTATAAGTGAGCTTATTTTATTTTTTTTTAATTAAAAAAAAGGAATAAGAAAAAAAAAAAATTGGAAAAATAATAAAAATTCCCAGGGCTGATGTTTAAAATAAGGAGCAGTGAGCACAAAAATAAATAAATAATGGGATACTCCCACGAGCAACATGTCTTTAAATTTTTTTCGCCTTATTGGGTTAAATTTCAAAAAAATTAATTATAAAATTAAAAACATTTTTAAATAAACAAATAGAAATTCCCGGGGCCGGGATTTAAAATGTGGAACACTGAGCACAGGAAAAAATAAATAATGGAATACTCCCACGAGCAACATTTCTTTTCATTTTTTCTCCTTATTGGGTTAAATTTAAAAAAAAATAATTGGAGGGCAGGTTATGTTAATTATTCAATTTTTTTTTTTTTTAAATAAACAAATGGGAAAAATAATATAAATTCCCGGGGCCGGGGTTTAAAAGGTGGAACACTGAGTACAGGAAAAAATAAATAATGGAATACTCCCACGAGCAACATTTCTTTTCATTTTTTCTCCTTATTGGGTTAAATTTAAAAAAAAATAATTGGAGCGCAGGTTATTTTAATTATTAAATTTTTTTTTTTTTAAATAAACAAATGGGAAAAATAATATAAATTCCCGGGGCCGGGGTTTAAAAGGTGGAACACTGAGCACAGGAAAAAATAAATAATGGAATACTCCCACGAGCAACATTTCTTTTTATTTTTTTCTCCTTATTGGGTTAAATTTCAAAAAAAATAATTGGAGCGCAGGTTATGTTAATTATTAAATTACATTTTTTTTAAATAAACAAATGGGAAAAATAATAGAAATTCCCGGGGCCGGGATTTAAAATGTGGAACACTGAGCACAGGAAAAAAATAAATAATGGAATACTCCCACGAGCAACATTTCTTTTCATTTTTTCTCCTTATTGGGTTAAATTTAAAAAAAAATAATTGGAGCGCAGGTTATTTTAATTATTAAATTATTTTTTTTTTTAAATAAACAAATGGGAAAAATAATATAAATTCCCGGGGCCGGGGTTTAAAAGGTGGAACACTGAGTACAGGAAAAAATAAATAATGGAATACTCCCACGAGCAACATTTCTTTTCATTTTTTCTCCTTATTGGGTTAAATTTAAAAAAAAATAATTGGAGCGCAGGTTATTTTAATTATTTATTTTATTTATTTATTTATAAAGGATTTTACCAGGAAGGATACATTGAGATTTCTCTCGTTTTCAAGTATGCCCTGGGTTCAAGTACATTGTATTTCTGTAAATGTAACACTTCAATTAATTTAATTATTAAATTAAAAATTAAAAACATTTTTTTAAAAAATAAAAATAAATAAAAAAAAAAAAACAAATAGGAAAAATGAAAAAAGCAAATTGGAAAATAAATAGAAATTCCCAGGGCCAGGTTTTAAAATGTGAAACACTGAGCACAGGAAAAAAATAAATAATGGAATACTTCCACTAGCAACGTTTCTTGTGTTAAATCTTTTTTCCCCATATCGGATTAAATTTCAAAAAAATATAATTAGTAAAAATAATTAAACCCCAGTTTCAGGAGAATACATGAAAATACCTAAACCACAATATCAGGAGAATACCCAAACTCCAATATTATGACAGTACATAAAAATACCCAAACCACAATGTCAGAGGAGTACATGATGTGGATACCCAAACCCCACTATTGGGGGTGCACGTGAAACATTGATGTATGGGATTTTTAAGTTTACAATAAAAGCTATGTTTTATCAAGCCCTGGAGTGCGGGTGTATCTTCAATCAATATCTAATTTACCAATTATTTACAGAGGCGGCTCTAGAGTCAGTGAGGCCTCAGGCAAACCTCAACGGCGAGGCCGTATTATTGTGCAGAAATTAGCCCAAAAAAATATTTAGGCTGGGGTCAGACTAGCGCATTTTTAACGTGCGTTTAGGCGCACTTAATCACGGCCGCACTAGCAGCAAATGACGGCCAATATACGAAGTACGGTCGCACGAAAATCCGTCCGTGCAACGCAAGTGGAAAATGAACGCATTTTTTCGAGAACGCGGAACCGCTAGTACTGACGTACAGAGTGCGCTGCGTCCGCATAGCGGCGTGTGTGCGTGATATGGAGACGTCAGACGCTGCTCATGTCCGGCCAACATAACGTCCAGACACCCAAAGTTTCCTGGTTTGGATCCGTAAAAAATCACGCACAAAAATGCGCATCGTATGACCGTTTTCGCGCATCCCGTGAAAAAAATACGGCAATGCGTTCGGACGCACTTTTTGACGGTCGCTGCGAAAAATGCGTTAGTCTGACCCTAGCCTTAGTGACGGCTCCGACGGCTGTCCTGACACCTTGGTGTATGTTAATGTAGGAGCATATTTATGTGGTATATCATTACTCCCACGAGTCCCCAGTTTGAGGAGGCCTTAGGTGACCACCTATTAGGGCTAATTAGGGCCGCCTCTGATTATACATATACGTATATATCTATATATATATAGTGTCATTGCCCTGGTCACATGGATATTTGCAAATAAATAACTGAATGCAGAAGGTGTATTATGTTTGTGAAGGAAATGTAACTCACGTTTGCTGTGTTCTGTGGTTGTCCCAGTGTTGTCCTCCTCTCTGTCTCTGACCCTCTATTTTTCTCCCTATATAGGGCTGTGATGGGCCGTAGCTGGGACGGGATGGGGATCTCTTATCCAAACCGGTTCCTCCTCACAGAAGTTTGTTATGGGTTTGTTGAAGGTGACCTGAATGAAACTTGGCATGGTCCCGTGTATACTGTAAACATGTTCTGCCCTGATTCTCGCTCTGCTCCCAGGTAGAGGGGGGGGGGGGGCACTCCACACATCCAGACCATTTTATAAATTTAAAGTGGTCAGGATGTGTAGAGTGTTCCTTTAATTACATGGCATTGCATGTTCCCAAAATACCAGCCACGGAACCATAATAAAGAGCTGAGCCCTTAATCTGGCCGAGCAAAGTTCAGCGCAAGCCGTTTTACCATTACCGGCTCCATTACAAGTGAGTCGCTAAGTTAGCTGCTCGACTGATAGCATTAGGGAGCTGCTAACACATACTGGCAGCAGCAGACAGCTCTACAACTAGTATCGTCTCCTGTAGTCCACAGGGCTCCATGGAAAACAGCAATATACCTGTTAGAGATCGTAATGTACGCAATGTCAGAGACAGGGACTTAACTACCAGGGGTGCAGAGGGTGCCACCACACCCTTCAATCCAGCTGGTCCACACTCGCCTGCTTGAGCCTGGGGGCTTGCCTATATTTTATATATCATTTTTTTAAATTTACTTCTATACATATTTGAGTTTTACTTTGGAGCTCTGTGATACGCTCATACACACCACATATTGCTGTGTTTTATTGCTGTGCAGCTCTGTGATACGCTCATACACACTGCACATTACTGTGAGATTTATTGCTGTGGAGCTCTGTGATACCCTCATACACACTGCACATTACTGTGAGTTTTATTGCTGCGGAGCTCTGTGATACACTCATACACACTGCACATTACTGTGAGTTTTATTGCTGTGGAGCTCTGATACCTTCATACACGCTGCACAGTACTGTGAGATTTATTGCTGTGGAGCTCTGTGATACAGTACTGTGCAGCGTGTATGAGGGTATCACAGAGCTCCACAGCAATAAATCTCACAGTAATGTGCAGTGTGTATGAGTTTATCACAGAGCTCCACAGCTATAAAACTCACAGTACTGTGCAGCGTGTATGAGGGTGAGTTTTATAGCTGTGGAGCTCTGTGATAAGCTCATACACACTGCACATTACTGTGAGATTTATTGCTGTGGAGCTCTGATACCTTCATACACGCTGCACAGTACTGTGAGATTTATTGCTGTGGAGCTCTGTGATACAGTACTGTGCAGCGTGTATGAGGGTATCACAGAGCTCCACAGCAATAAATCTCACAGTAATGTGCAGTGTGTATGAGTTTATCACAGAGCTCCACAGCTATAAAACTCTCAGTACTGTGCAGCGTGTATGAGGGTGAGTTTTATAGCTGTGGAGCTCTGTGATAAGCTCATACACGCTGCACATTACTGTGAGATTTATTGCTGTGGAGCTCTGTGATGGGTTCATACACAGCGCACATTACTGTGAGTTTTATTGCTGTAAAGCTCTGAAATACAAATAATGCATATTACATTAAAAATGGGATGGACTGAAGAGGTCACAGTGGACCTGTAAAAAATGGGACACTGATTGTCTGGACCAATGCATGTTGTCAGGAGGGGGGGGGCAAAATATGGTTTTGCGTCGGGTGGGCCAGTCATGGTTCCTGCACCTGGGCCCTGGGGTTTCTAGTTACGCCTCTGGTCAGAGGGCCTACATGAGATCCCTAAACATCTAGGATACTCACCTGATCACCTCGTTTTTGATGGAATATAAAGTGTTACATGTGATTTTCATCAGTTCCTCTAGTACACTCATTTTCCGTTATATGTATTTTTTCACATTGTTTACATCTATTAGAGTGTCATTTTTTATATCAATAAAGTTTTGTAAGTGAATTTAGTATAGCGTTTTAAAAAAGTAATTCTGCACATGCTGTCTGCACAAACGGGGGTTATAAATATTCTATAGAGTGTTCCTTTAATCATAACGTCTCGGCTGGATGCAGACACAGGGGTCAGCCGCTCAACAGGCTGGATTAGCCCCATGGGAAATGTAGTTCCAAAACATCTGGAGGCGGGCCAAGGCTGCCGAGCCCTGCAATAGAGCCTCTACTAAACATTTCCAGAATGTAATGTTCAGGCATTTACTTGTCACTGACTGCCCTCCAGTGGTCATGTTGGTGTACCGCAGGTCATTTCTGCAGAATTAGGAATTGGAATTCTTACTTGGTACCGATATGTTTGAACAATTTGTTTCTCAGAATGAGCATTTAAGTCTTATTTATAACAACATTTTAAAGGTTTCATCTCCACATTACTACGAATCAGACGCCAAACACAGCTATTTAAGAAGACAGTAAATCCGTGCACAAATAGGACGAGATCACTGCTAAAACAACCTATTCCGTTCCATGGATTAGGTGACCCAGAGGGATTTATATCCCTTTGCTACAAATAATGATTTGGAACAGGGAACTAAAGGGGTCACTTTCAGCGAGGTCTTTCGGTGACATCTAGAGAACGGCTGTGGAAGAGCTTCCATGTTGCACGACTTGTTCCATTTGTTTGTGAATGACAACCACAGGTGATATCGAGACATATCTCCAGACACCTGATCAAACTGCAGAGATAAAGACCAGTAAGTTTGTTGCCAGGTATAGCGCCACATCTCATAATTGGAGAATCTGGAAAGTCATCTACGACCGACTTGGACCTAGAGCAAACAAATGCCAGGAATCCCAGCTTTCAGTAATTAAAAATTTAATTAGTTTTGGGGTTTTCCAAACAAAAATACATTTTTTGAGTAATTGCCAAATGTTTGATCATGTAGGACCTTGGACTTAATGGGTTATTCACTAACCTCCGAATTGACCCACAATTGCATTAGGGATGTGCGTTTCGGGTTTCGGAATTTTCACGAAATTTCCCGATTCGTGTCTTCGGATTCGGCCGATTTTCCGAATCGGATCGGACCCGAAAACCGACAGATCCGAAACGTTTTCCGAGCCGAAACGAAAACATTTCGGAGTTTTCGAATGTGTCAAATCGAAATTTATTTTCGCTCTATTCATGATTTCGGTTCCATTCGTGATTTCGGTTCCATTTCGGTAATTCTGGACATCGTATATTTAACTATTATCGGTTATATCGCTGATTCTGTAAATTTTGTATTTGTGAATGCGTATTTTTGATCAACTATTTTTCAGTTTTAAAACCTTTTGTTCTGGTTTTTATGTTTAAAGTCAGACCATTTGGGTCAGTTTAGCATTTTTTAAATCGTTTTGTTCATTTTTTTTGTTCCTTGGCTTTCATAACATTTTAATATGATTAAATAAAGTTGTGAAATGTATATTCAATTATTCATAAGAAAAAAAGGATCTTTATTTAATAAAAAAAAACACGATAGAATCGCCAGAATTATCGTATCGACGGAATGAATTATCGGATCCGAAAAAAAAAAAAACAATAATTAATTATAAAAAAATATATAAAGTATAAAAAAAGTAAACCATAGTAGTTTACGTCATAACGAATAGAGTTAGACACTTTGAAACGAGGAGAACAGACGTTCCGAAAAAACGAAAATTTCCGAAATCACGAAAAGTCGATACAAAAAACGAGCAAAGTGACCCGAAAACACGAAAAATGGTCGATATTCCGAAAAAAAAATGTACACGAAAAACGAGCTGAACCGAACCGATTTGAAACAGAAATCGATCGAAACGAGCCGAATCGAAAATTTTAAACATCCGAACGAATCGAACCGAATCGAACCGAAAAAAAAAAAAATCGGTGCACAAGTCTAAATTGCATCTAACAGTGAAATTCACCGTTCCGTCCAATTTCAGGCCAATTCTTCTATTCACTAAGCTGTGACCCGCAAAACACATTTTAGTGTACTACCCTTCTTTATTTTACTCTTTTATCATGTATTTAATTTTAGAGGAATAAATACGTTTTAAAACCAGTAGAACCTTTTCCTGTTTTCATCGTGGCTAAGGCTCAGTGCCTGTAGCAATACGCTCTAAGGAGATAGCCCTGTACAGAGGAGCCTGGCTGATCCATGTACCACAGAGGAGCATCTCATCCCCTGCTGCAGAGCAAGACTACAGGCCCAGCACTTCCTGCCACATTCAGGCGAAATCTGGCGTTCCCACACAAGTCGCCAGCTGCCTTCAAACCCGGTGTCTGACCTGAGACACCATCCCACGTGAGTGCGATCATTCTTATATATGACATATGGTGTCAGGGTTTACTACTCGATGCACTGATTTATGGTTTGTTTGAGGCATTGAAGAGCATTTCATCATTTGGAACAAGATGAGGATTCCCTAAAGTGGCGCCAGTCTCATTCTTCTATGGTGTGTGTTGCTGCTTTCCAGAGAAAAGAAGGCAAGGCTATTGCCTGGTAAGAATGTAGAATCGGGGTCAATCTCTGGTAGGGCGCTGCTTCACCTATACAAGATGGGTTAAAATCATGTTTACTGGCTGATGGTCAGAATTCCTCCGATTGTGGTGTGAAATGATTTGTGAGATGTATGGCGTCCTACCTAGTAACAAATTTGTGTATGTAATACATCTGACGTGTGGCATATTTACAAGGTGTCACAGGGTATCATAAAACACAGTACGTATCATATGCATTGATGCAAAATCACATACGTTATAATATAGAACGATGTATAAGGTACATACGTTGTGTTATGGGACGGTGAAGTAGGACACGATATATAAGTGAATCTGTACAAGTATTGCCTAAAGAGAGACAAAATTGTTCTTTTTCAAGTTCTGACAGTTCCTTATACAATATCGCCACCTTGTGGTCAGAATGTGAAGTGCGGTCTTGAAGAGGGCTGTATGAAAGAATGTGTTGCTGCCGTTACTCTCAGTCGTCCGTAGTGGGTCTGGACGTGGACAGGAGGCGATATTGATCTAGCTCGATCTTTTGCGCGTCTCTGGCCCTTAAAGGTGGCCAGAATCCCTTCTTTTACCTCCTCTCTCTACGTCTGCTGTAGTAGTAGTTTCACGGTGGCCCATGTCTGGGGAAATGTTGCACCTTCGCCCCATGTCCAGGGAAATGTTGCACCTTCGCCCCATGTCTGGGGAAATGTTGCACCTTCTTCCCATGTACAGGGAAATGTTGCACCTTCGCCCCATGTACAGGGAAATGTTGCACCTTCGCCCCATGTCTGGGGAAATGTTGCACCTTCGCCCCATGTCTGGGGAAATGTTGCACCTTCGCCCCATGTCTGGGGAAATGTTGCACCTTCGCCCCATGTCTGGGGAAATGTTGCACCTTCGCCCCATGTCTGGGGAAATGTTGCACCTTCGCCCCATGTCCGGGGAAATGTTGCGGCCGTCACAGCAGCTGATATCCAGAAAGCCTTATTCCAGGGTACTGTGTACTACAGGACAGGGAATGGTGCTGCCCGCGAATCAGATGCAACATGCAGGAAGGACAACCAATCGCAGCACATGACCAGCTATCCTATAGCAGAGCAGGGCGTCTCCTCTGAGCACCAATAGGAAGTGCTGTGGCTCTATTTAAAGGGCTTCCTTTCTCTTAGCAAGTTGCCCTAGCGTGGTTCCTGTTACTCCTAGTGCCTTGTTGTTATTTCTTGATTCCTATTCTGACTGATTTCCTGGTTTATACGATCCCAGCTTGTCTCGACTTCCCTGTATTCTGGCGCCCTGATTTCTGGCATAGTATAACGGACCTCTATTTCCTTAACCCCTGCCTATGTGTGTTTTGTTGGTTTGCCCTGCTTAACCCGGCCATTATTAAGGACCAGCTAGCTAGAGCATTGTGGGTTACTTTATTTCGCAGGTTGTTTTTCTTTGCACTCCACCACTTTATTTGTGTCCGTCATTCTCAGTATTACTGACCATAACCCAGCCATTTCCAAAGGACTGGTTGGTCAGGGTCTGTTGGCTTACAGTCTGCAAGCGGGGTTACCCGATCCTGACATTACGCTAGGGCCATGGACCCTGCAGACGTAGGTCAGCAGCTCGCTGCATGTGCCTCTCTTGTCGATGAATTAGACCACCGCATGGATGCCTTTGCTCAGGCTACAAACTATTCTTGTCCGTACTGCCTATTTGCAGCCTGAACCACAGGTGACGACCTCTGCCCCGGTCCTGCAATCCCACACACCTGAGGTTGCTTTACCTGCCTCCCATGTATCCATGACTTCTCCAATTCGTTTTGGTGGGGAACAGACTGGGTGTCGTGGCTTTTTGACTCAGGTCAGCATTCATTTTGAACTAAACCCTAGAATGTATGTTTCAGATCGTGCCCATGTGGGATTTATGATAAATCATTTGTCTGGTAGAGCCCTAGCATGGGCTAACCCATTGTGGGAAAATGATGATGCCATGGTCTATAACTACCACAACTTTGTACGTGCTCTCAGACGCACCTTTGATCCTCCTGGTCGTTCCAAGAGGGCTGGGAGATCCCTGCTCAGAATTAAGCAAGGTTCCAGGTCTGTTGCAGATTATGCCATAGGCTTCAAAACCCTAGTAGCAGAGGTTGATTGGACTAATGATTGCCTTGTATTGCTTTTCCAGGAGGGCCTTTCTGATACTATCCTAGATGAGATAGCAGCTAAGAATTTGCCTGAGTTAGAAGATTTGATCGATTACGTGATTGATATTGATAACAGAATCAGGGATAGAGCTAAACACAGAGAGAGACCCAGAAAAAGCGTTGCTAGGGTTCCTACACGAGGTTCCGTTAGTCCACCAGCTCGCACTTCACAGGTCTGATACCGAACCCATGCAATTGGGTCACACCAAAATGACAGAAGAAGAGAAATCCTATAGGCGTAGAGAGGGTCTTTGCCTATATTGCAGACTTGGGGGGCACCAACGCCTTAAGTGCCCATCACGCCCGGAAAACGCTCGCACCTAAGTCCTAGGAGGGGACCGGCCTTAGGTGTTCTTACTTTGTGTCCCAAACCGACCTCACTACGATTACTTCTTCCTGTCTGTCTAACATGGGGTTCTGTCAAATTCGATTCTGATGCATTGTTGGATTCAGGGGCTGCTGATAATCTTATGGATGAGTCCTTTGCCTCAGGTCATCTTGTTCCTCTGTCCCCTAGATCCAAACCCTTAATGGTACAGGCCATTGATGGTAGGCCCCTTGCCGCTCCTGTTATAACCCAAGAGACTAAAGCTATTTCTATGTGTCTTGGGGATCATCATGACGAATCCATAGTTTCAAATCATATCATCACCGTCTTGTTCAGTCGTTTTAGGTCTCACATGGTTACAAAAACATAATCCTCACATTGACTGAGTAAAGGGAAAGGTCGTCGCATAGGGTTCCACCTGTTCCTCCTCTTGTTTTCCCTCTATGTTACCGAGCAGGTTACTCAATACCCCTACTGCTAAACCTTTGTCTTCTACCGATCCGGGGCAATATCTGTCCGTTAAACAAGTGTTTGACAAAAAAGAGGCCGATAAACTACCCCCGCACCGTCCGTATGACTGTGCTATCAAGTTATACCCAGGTACCATTCCCCCTAAAGGGAGAATTTATCCACTGTCCCCCAAAGGAACATAGTATCATGGAGGAATATATCCAGGAATTGCTGGAGAAGGGTTTCATACGAAGATCTTCTTCCCCAGCTGGGGCAGGGTTCTTCTTTGTAGCCAAAAAAGAGGGTGACCTCCGTCCGTGCATAGATTATAGAGGGTTGAATCGTATCACCATCAAGAATGCCTACCCCATTCCTCTAATCTCTGACCTCTTTGACCGTCTTAGAGGTTCCACGGTGTTTTCTAAATTGGATCTTAGGGGTGCATACAACCTGGTATGCATAAAGGAGGGAGACGAGTGGATGACCGCATTCAACACCCATAGCGGCCACTACGAATATCTGGTCATGCCGTTTGGGTTGTGCAACATTTCCCCAGACATGGGGCGAAGGTGCAACATTTCCCCAGACATGCGGCGACCATGACAAGTAGTAGGTCTGCTGGGCCGGTGCCTTTCTAGTGCGTGCGCTGGAAGTCTCCTAGCGAACGGTACACACTGCGCAGGGACCACAGGATGCAGGGGAGGGAGTGGTATAAAGGGGTTTTATTTCTATATATAAAAAAAACAAGTTGGACAAAAACAAATATAAGGGGCTATCCAGAACGCGTTTCGCCGATAGGGCCTCTTCTGCTGACCTAGGCCATTATCCTCCATAAAGAAGCGCTGAACTCTGCACAACCGACCTATAAGCTGTCAATTCGCCAAATAATGAAATTGACAGCAAAATACGGCGCAATATGGTGGCACTAAAATTGCCCCAAAGAAGACTATCGTGTCTTCTATTCACAGAACCCTGAATTGCGCCTTGTGCATAATATATAAAGTTTAGGACTTGTCCAAGAACAATAAGCAACTTTTAAAGTCTATCGGGTAAATAAAAGGGGACTCTATAATATTTAGGGGCCCTGCAGCTGCTCACTGTGTTCATATTTACCTTCCTGAGCGACGCCGGGAAAGTTTCTGTGCGTGCGCTCGTTGGAAGGCCCCAGCCATGATCACATGGTCCCACGTGGTCGCGGCTGGGGGCCTTCCAACGAGCACACGCGCGGAGACTTTCCCGGCGTCGCCCAGGAAGGTAAGTATGAACACAGTGAGCAGCTGCAGGGCCTGTCCGAATGCCGATAGAACATTCGGACAGCCGCCCCAGCCCCTCGGATGCCGGCAAGCTGGCTCAATGCCGGCTTCCGGTATCGGGGAAAATATCAGGGGTACTGCACGAGTACCAAGTACTCCTGCAGTACCCGGTATCGGCACCGATACTAGTATCGGTATCGGTGCAACCCTAGTTACCGCAAACCTTCTCAAGCTTATAAAAAACAAGACACTCCATGTAACAGATCAGCTTATCTTTGGGGTCAGCGGAATTAACTTGTTACATACTGCAACAAAACCCTTTGTTTATATGTCGACTATATGCGCAAATCAAAGCACCGCTTCTAAAGTCAGCCTCGATTTTATTGGAAGTTTTGTTTAATGCTAACTTGCTGCACCCTGTGGCTCTGCGCTTTGCTCTGTCTGCATTTCTGCCTTAAACTCGTCCATGTGAACCAGAAAATCTATATGTATCTGCAACAGAGGTTCCAGGCGATGTTCCCATGGATTTTCCTTCCAGTCATTCTGGTATCCTTTCTTGTTGGCCTACCCATGATACCGAAAGGGGAAAAATCGAAGACCCTCGAATGCAACAAATAACACTGCAGAAAACGGAAATAATATGTCATTGAGAGAGTCTCTTGACTTGTTCATACCCTACATTGTAATGTCAACATTAGGTTGTCTCCAGGCTTCCCTCTCAGCCTTGATGATCCTCATCTCTCTCTGCAAGCACATCAGGACCATGAAACAAGGTTCCACAATCCCCAACCTGAAAGTTCATATCAACGCAGCTAAAACGGTGTCATATATGCTAATTATTAACGATCTGTCATTTGCTTTCTTCATTTTTTTTCACTATACACTGGCAGCACACATTTTAAAGTCGTGGTTTCTGTGGTAACATTATTCTTCCTGTTCTTTGGATCATTGAACCTGGTGAAGAGGAATACTAAACTGACCAAAAAACTAAATGAAACCTTAGCACTGCTCCATTTCAACACCCGTCACTAGCTTGAAGCTAGTATTTTTCATGGGATATCTATATTGTATAATAAAAATAATTGAGAATTGGGTGATTTTCCAACAGATATTACTAGAGGAGCACACCTTAGCCGTGTAGATGTTTTGGAACTATATCTGCCTTGGTGCTCAGCCTCTCAGATTGGCTGCATGTCATGGGAAA
The DNA here is from genome assembly GCA_009667805.1 of Leptobrachium leishanense. Lineage (NCBI taxonomy): Eukaryota > Metazoa > Chordata > Amphibia > Anura > Megophryidae > Leptobrachium > Leptobrachium leishanense. The sequence goes on from CM019075.1 coordinate 16,098,833, forward strand.
AGTAGCTCCAAAACATTTGGAGGGGTAAGGTTGCTGACCACTGACTTAGCTCATGGATAAGCTTACAGTTCTATTGAATGAGCGATACTGCTAAAAATAAAAAAAAGCTGGAATCGCCGATAATCCTTTTCCAGCCACAAGCCCTTTCTACAAGAATTCCTATAGGAATGTCGTGACCTGTCTGGGTTCCAGAATAGCTGACTCTTTTGCAGCAGAAACTCTTTATTCTCTGCAATAAAACCTTATACTTTTATGTTGGCTAATCAAGTGTCTAAATCCATCGGTAATGATATCGTTCACATGTTTATCTCTTCCCATTTTATTTATTGGGTACTGCAATAATATAAAAAGTTGGTTATCGTTACAATATACAGTATCAATTACATGTGAACATGACCAACATATAAACCCTTTCAAAATCCGTTTTCAAATTTAAGTAATAAGGAAAAAGAAAGAAAGAAAAAGGAGAAAAAAAAAAGAAAAATGAAGGAATTGGTCCCGGCCCGGGTATAATCATAAACATATTCCATTTCTCTATACCATATTTCTACAACCGGAATATATGGAAACTTTACACACCTGAGTCCAGCCATGGTCCGCATGTTTTATGATAAAATGTCAATGAGTGGCGAACAAGTGCCGTCATTTCATCCATAATTTTCATATCTCTAATTTTAATAATAACTTTGGCAATACTGGGCAATTTAGATTTTTTCCACATTTCAGCTACCGCTTTCCGTGCTGCAAGTGTAATCTTGGCCAGGCCTCAAAATTTCCACTCGCCTGCTCGCATTTGGCGAGTGGAAATTACATGAGGGCGAGTGGGAATGCAGAGGCAGGGCAGGATAAGGGGTTAGGTGGGGCAACTAGTGGCGAGTAACTCTTAAGGCCTGGCTAGTAGCTTGGGACTTGAAATTTTGAGCCCTGATCTTGGCCATTAATCTATTTTCAAAAAATGTAAGGTGGGGGGCAGGTCTGGACAACAGGAATGTCCATGGATCCAAAGGTACATTTTTGCTCAATACACGGGATAATATATCTTGAATCTCAGTCCAAAAGCTAATGATGGAAGGACAAGTCCACCACAAATATCGCTCACATGTTTAAACCATTTAAAACACAGTACCGATCAACGCGTTTCGCCACGTATATTGGCGGCTTTCTCAAGAGCGGAATGTTTAGATGAGTTTATGTGAGCATTACTGGTGCACTTTAACATAATAGAAAAAAAGCTGAACCTCAAATACGAAGAAGCGTATTATGTTGCATACAGATATTATTTGCATCTCACTCTGCTCCATATGAAATAGTATCTTTCAGTGTTGAAAGTTGAAATAGGGATACATAATAGTGATAAGCCCCAGACAAACGGATTCTCTCGAATCAATCGAGTCTCAGGAATTATCAAGCTATTGTTCCTGTATCTCGGTGGCATGGATCGAATTATAGAAATTCTGCTGAATGTCATTGATTTCATTATTCAGGGGGCTTCCAGCTCTGTCAATATGTTCATTTTTATCGTGAATCTTATCGATCTGATAAAACACAAAACACTTCCGGTGACTTTTTTTGAGAATAAGCCAAAGAATCCCTCTCGTGACATATTCATCCTGTACATTGCAATGACATCGTTGGGCTGTATAGTGAACACATTTTCAGCCATGATGATCCTCATCTCTCTCTGCAGACACATAAGGAAGATTAAACAAGGATCCATAATCCCGAACATGAACGTTCATATTAATGCAGCCAAGATCGTGTCATGCATTCTAATTGTTAACAATCTTTCATTTGCTTTGTTTATTAGCCAAATGCTAAATCGTGATGGTGAGCTTTACACGTATACTGTTAACATGGTGTCTTATTTATTCATTTTTATTGGCTCGATGAACATAGTAAAGGGTAATAATAAACTGACCAAAAAGTTAAATGAAGGGATAGCGCTGCCATGTTTAAAGAGCTGTCAGTAGCTTTGTGCTTCCATTTCTGACAAATAAATGATAAACAAGAAAACAGATCTTATGGTAGTAAAGATCCAAATATTGTTGGATTCTTCAACTGCAGCTTTTATTCTTTCGCTGAACGTATGACAGCCATTGTAGAATCATAATGTCTAAGTAATGGAACATGTAGCTAAACTTACAGTATGTCTGATTGAAAAAACACTTCAGTTGTTTAAAGAGTCATGACTTGTTAATCTCGATTTTGCAGAGCTTTAATAAAATACAAACATGTATTTAAACACATATTTATTGTTAAAGTATGTGACTTATTGTGCGCGCTATACAAAAATCTGAGCTAATGAAAAGAGGTAAAATTACTTGATAAAAATATTGGTAAACAAGTGAGAAAGATGGCACTCCCTGAAGCCAGAAAATCATCATATACCCTACATATACGCAGATATGTTCATTAATAAGAAGGCAGTCTGCACATCTGCCCAGGCATAAAACAGCAGTTAAACCGTTGCAAAATTAGAAATAGATCAACCTTAAATGTAAATTCTTTAAATGGCCTTCATTAAATCAGCTTAATTACTACATTGCTCTTACAAATCCTAATTGGACATTCATGAGTCTGAACCTGGATGTTCGGATCCTTTGTGTGTGTGTGTAGGATTCTCTATTGTGACCATTGACAGTCTTTGAAGCACATTGCAAAGAGTTTGCAAGTTGTTAGACGGCATGTGCCCCTCCCTCCATTTTATTATAGCCCATCTCTCGTGTGGGGTATGGGAGGCAACAGTGAGTGGTCCCTCCTGTTCATTGTCAGCGATTGTGCAGCCAGAGTTTCTCTGTTCATACTATTCAACTCAGCAGTTCTAGGGTATTAGCAGTGAATAGACTTTGGCTGCATGCCCCCACCTGCACCAGGCTGCGCGAAGCACAGGGTGTTATGGGAGTGGTATAATTTGTGTCAAGGGGTTACCCAGCATGAGCAGAGGTGGAGCCCCTATTCGGGTTGATAGACCATATGGCAGGAGTGGTGCTGGCTGCATAACAGGCAGACTAGACCTGAATAAGCATACAGCAGCTCCAGGAAAGCAGCAGAAAGGACACAGTACAGAACAGCAGGAAGGGCAAGGGTTAAGGGAAAACCCCAATACGCAGACACATATACACCCAGCAGCCCACTAAAGGGAACCCTAATCTGGATACCGGTCCTTAGATGGCCTTTTCTATCCAAGGAAGACAACAACTGCTGGGTTAAACAACACAGAACACAGATGTACAAAGGGGGAATCAGGAGACAGACTCAGAGTACAAAAGCCAAGAGTCACAAACAAGAGCTGGTAATTATACAAGAGCCAGGGATCAGAAACCAGAGAGGGATGTCAGACAAGCCAGAAGTCGGTACACAGGAATCCAAACAGCAATGGAAAACAACAGCACAGCAAAGGAAAACCACAAAAATAAACAAATGGCAAGGACAAGGGAAACTGGCAGACAGACAAGGGAAACAGGGAACAAGAACTAAACTGAAGAAAATATATAAAAGGAAAAGATAACAGAAATAATGGCAGCAGGAACAAAACATCAAGCATAATCACAGGCAGTAGGTAGACCGTTATGACAGCAGACTGCCGAAATGGAGAAGCTGACTTATATTGAGTGTAAGCCAGAGCAATGGGTCAAGTGGTCAGAGACCTTGGAGGCTACATGGAATTCCAGGAGCGGAAGGTGAAGAGGGAAGGACCAGACAATAGTAAGAGCCGGCCCGGATCAGTTCACCCATATGGCTCAAGGCTGGAAATGACGGTGTTATTCTGCCGCCCATATGCTTTTATTTTTTTACGGTGAAAGACTAACAAGTGGTAGGGAGTCACTACTTGATTAAACTAATGTGGCGTCAGCAGGCTTTCATGATGTTCATATTGTCCAAAAAGAATTCAACAATTTGGAGCATGATTGACATATGGACAAATCAAATCGTCTGAAATTTTTGGACAAATTGATTTGTATTATTATAATTTTTGTGCTGCCCACAAGTCAAAGAGAACTTGTCCTTGAACTGGCAAACTGAGCGTCTATACTTATAATTTAAGCAACAAATATTTCTTCAGTAAAAGTCTTGGATTTTAGTGGGTACAGCGTTTTATTGAGTTGCGGTATCCTCAAGTTAATTAACGACTTGATCCTCAAGCCGTTGTTTTTTCTGTTTATGTAAAATATACATTAATTCACTACATTCATTAGAGGGAGCTCTAAGACACTAAAATAATTCTGGCCCTCAGGCCAGGGTGCAAGGGTCTCCGGACATGGAACACAATGGGGAACACAGGAACATGGTAAAAGCAAGGCTTTGGCAAAAAAGTAGAACACAGAGTGCAAGATACACCAACTTTCAAAGCATCTTTTTTTAAAACAAGTAATCAAATAAAAAGGTACCACCATGGGGACCAGGTTTGTTCCCAGTTAAGAAAATTTACACAGTAAATCCAAGAATACAGTTCACTGGGTAGATAATCCTATTAACTAATTGAAGTCACAGAAAATGCAGTTGGAAACATGAAAAATCTGAATTTCAGTACAGATACAAGGTGTTCATGTAAGTTCCATACACAGGCATTATGCGGGCACATACAGATATTGGTATTATATGGAAGCTGCATTGCTAATGATCTTATTACAATCACTACAAATCCCCATAAGCAGGAGATCTGACCATTTTATAATTGATCTTTATCACAGTTACAGTATCTGACACAAAGACCATTTATTCCTGTATGCTGATAATGCCGACCCTGAGTGGCATTGTGTAAGATAAGGGAACCTTTCATTCCAGCAATATTTCTGTGAAGGATAAATACATAAAAAATTTAAAAGGCGCACATTTAGATTATTTTTTTAACTATCTCAGAATAACAATTTCTGTACAAAGTTTCTATATAACTCTGCATCCCATGGTTTTTTCTTTATTTCTAGTTTGACATAAGTACAAAGAAATCTGCATTTACAAAAGTGAGTTACAAGTACCACCAAGTAACATAACATAAAATAAACCAAAACAGTATTAAATCCTATGCATTGCATCAGAACCTTAGTGAATATAAGTGTTGCAGCTAAGCATATAAACAAGGAGAAAAGATAGAAGGAATGAAATAAAAATAGAGGGTGGAGAGCGGGGATGGCAGGTGCCAAATACGTGGCATTCCTGACTCACTCCTATGGGGTCCCGAAAGGGCAATAGGAGGCCAGGGTGTTCTAGGTCCAGGCATGGCAGGCAGAACCATGATAGCTGCCACAGAGGCATGCCCAGATGCAACCCCGTAGTGTCACCTGGAAAAGCGGGCTGGGGAATTCAGGAGCAGAGAAGATTGAGAGAAAAAAATACACCCTCCTCCCTTCGCTCCAGTGCATTCAGCAGAAATCTTCAAGAATATAGAATTCTCCTCCAAAGCATCCAGTGTTTCAAATAAGTGTTATTAAAACGTTTTAAACAAAAATAGCTTGGTAGTGAAGGGGTTAAAGTCTCTTTTGGAGGGAATTTAGTGCGGTTTTAGAAAATGAATAGCTGTTCTATGTGAATCATTTTAGACATAGTAATTTTATGCATTCCATATAATAGTCACGTCATTAGAAAAAAAAAATCTAATTTTTACATTAAGAAAACTGCATATTGTTGCACAAAAACACCATGAAATATTTATCATTGTAGCGCTCACTCCCGGAGGAGCCGCTGAATTAAAGTCAGGTTAGTCTCGCCGCACTAGGGAATAACTATACACCAGCACTGTTGTGGATTTTTATAGATTATATTCTTTACTGATCCCAATAAAGCAGCATATATAACGTAGATACGGTATGTAAACGACAGGATTTCGTAAAGCGGGAAAAACACGCGGCGGCAAAAGAAAAAGAATAACCCCCTCAGTTTTGGAGTGTAAGTCCCGTGAATAATAGCTCAAAAAGGTGTATGTGTACTGTCTCGGGTACACCGGGTACTGTATTCAACTGGCCAGTGAATGAAACAAACAATCTTCGACTAGTCACGTTGGGGCCCTGTGGATTTTAAAAAATACTGCAGCGTGCTTTTCGTATTTTTGGAACTGTGGCCTGGAAGGCCTCTCACCCATCCGATAGACAAACTGTCCAGCACCCGATCAAGGATCTTCTCCCGCCGTACACTGTGACTCTGTGCCACTGGATCCGCTCCCTGCTTGTCGAATCTCCGCAACAGGAACAACGATCCACCGCCTGCACTCCCAATCGATCAGTGCGGTCTCCTCACTCGGGGTCCAGCTGGAACCAGATTTCCATCCAGACCACTCAGCGCTGCGTAGGTAGGTCTCTGCAGGGTCACCGTCCCGATCTCCAGCACCAGTGAGGCAGCGCCTGTACTCTGGCCTGGTCACAATCCTTGACAGTTTTCACGTGCGTCCTCCACCTTTCACCGCTCAGCTCACTCTGCCTCTCCCCTGCACGAGGCTGCTGATGTCTTTCCTCTTCCTCCACCACCCACTTCATGTACTCACGCAAAGCATGATGGAAATTGTAGTTCCGTGTTTGTCCAGCATAGTCCATTATGTCTCTATCTCCCTCTGGTGGTCATAATAATTTAATGCAGCAAGTACAGTCTTTAAAGCAGCGCTACATCATTATCAATTTTTAAAAGGGTACTCCATACAAACACATAACCACAAAAGTCTAGTGATAAAGTTTAGAAAAAATAATCAGTGATTTTAATTATAACAGAATTTTACTTATTTTTCACAATTTTTGTAGTTTCCTTTTAAAGGAAATTATTTAATATAATTTTTATATGCAAGAAAAACACATGACAGCTCCAACAGAACATCATTGACAAAGCATGGAATACAAGCCAAAGATGACGCACTATAATGGAGCAAAGCAAGGAAAATGATGACCAAATATTAAAAATGTTCAACATTCTGCAGTAGAGTGTCAGGGATATATTAATTATGACGTGTATTTTCTTTTACTCTAGAATATATATATATATATACAGTATATATATCCTTAATGACAGTGCCTCCAGTACCAATGGTATAATTTGGTCATTTACCCTTAAAAATAAGGGTAAATGAATATACGTCTTAAATATATAGCGCGTTATCCCAAGTTCTTTTGAGGCTATCTAGATATTTTTAGACACAATAAAATCAATAAAGATGATATGCGACTGCGTAACGGTAAAACAATACAAATCAAAATTTATTCACACGTCAAGTTTCATACAATCATATGTTATCAACTGATTAGCAAGATACAGCTTTAAAAGTAGTTACAGATAGTGTATAGTAGCAATACTGTGACACGCAATAATCTAATCGACAAGCAGCTTAGGTTTATAGACCGCACCACACATGTGCACGAATCAATCCTTAAACACCAAGTTCTATTCTACTCACTTAAACCTCTCCCATTAGAAAACAATCACAACCTGGCTAAGAACACTCAGTTACTGGGCATCACCTGCAGCACAATTTATTATTGTGGGGGTCGATTCACTAAATGCAACTTCCTTCAGGGAGATACATAACACACTCAATAGGTAGACTATCTCTTCCACAGATCAATCACAACAATTCATTCAACATGAGTCAGCAAAAAATTCCTATTGATTTAACATGCATTCAATCGAAAGGGCTGCACTATGTATGAAAGGGGTTATGTTCGTTTTACTAATGGAGCTCATGGCACTTAATATATAAAAAGCTATCTCTCAGTCCCAGCTTATCTCACTATGGGGACAAAATGTATCTTTAGAGGTCTACCCCCAGTATTCTTGGAATATAAATAATTTCACTAAACTAGGGCGAGCAACACAGCCGTGCCCGTAATAGCTCCTCCTTTCATGCTCGTCTGCAGTAGAGCGGAAAGTCTGATACTATTCTACTGTTTAGGCTTCAACGGCAAAATAATTCATTTATATTCCATTAATATGTGATAGACATCTAAAACAGCGACTATGCAATTAGGAAATATATATCAAGTTATTCAATTATACTTTACCATCTGGTAGTGAGGATAGAATGGGGTGTGGTCGCGTCTTAATGGAGTGGCTGATGGTATCTGCCCTTTCTCCCCTCCAAGCTTTCTTTCAGGGATATCTTTCAGTTCCCTTCACTCTGGAGTGTCCCCCTCTTTATAGCTGACTCCCACCCAGTTTAGCTCTAGCCCATCAATATGTAGCCTCATTTGATTGGAAGATATATATATTCATTAACTCCAGGAGTCTGTCCAGGTGTTATACTACCTGACCAGTAGATGGCACTCTTAGATCAAACATCCACCTTTCTACATGAATTAATTTATGTATGTGACCAATCTTTAATGGTTTGGGGTCATTTTATACTATATCCAGGGACTCCATGGGTTATCTAACAATATCAATATTATTGCTATTGTTGAAACGCCAGCATATTTCGCCGTGGCGTGTATGCATCTCATACACTATTTATATCTAGAGATATGTGTGTATGAGAATTCTGCAGACAGGCATACATGTTTCATGATATTATTTAAGATTCATTCATTCGTGATATATTCATTAAAATCATTCATAATTAACAGATTTAATCTACTGTTACTGAATGTTAATAAACGAGACACTCGTTATTTAATAATCAATTAAATGTGGTATGGCCTCTATTTTTATAAGATACCAAGATTATCATAACTCACCACATAAATTAAATATTCAAATACCACTTAGGCACATTATATAATATAATGTTCAGATCATATCGCCTATAGTATAGTATTACAAACTGGTTATGCAGGTAATATATCACTGTTAAATAAGAAAATCGTTTAACCTTTTCTGTTTTTTAAACAGGTTATGCAATCCAATGTCCAAGGTCTATATGGCTCCAGAGCTTAGATCTGACCAAATAAAAACAGTGCACCTGGAATACATACACTAGGTTAAGCTCAGCTGCCCATGGTGTTCCTTTACTTCAAAGCAATGTGATTTAAAATATAAATTCGTTCACCTAAATTTTTATAACCAGAGTTCAGTCAGACAGTTTATCTCTTCCAGTTTGCAAAATGTCAACAAACCTAGCAGTTCCATTGTCTAGAAAGCTTAGCCTTGTTACATTTTAACCACAAGTAGACAGATTGCCTGTTTGAAGCAATTCCTGGCCCAAAATTTAAACAGTCCTGCGAAATATGATGAATTATAGAAATTTCATATCTGAAATGATCTGACAAGAGTGTAGAATGTTCCGAACAGAACAACATGCATCCGCGTATGACTATATTCCAAAATGTACAATTTATTTTCGACTCCAAGCATAATGTACACCAAAAACAGATCTACTTAGAAAAAAACAGAATAGAAAATGTAGTCAGACAGCACGTTACAGAGTCCTTCTAAAATAGTTAGCGGTCTTGGCTTGGTCTGCTATCCTATGGCGATGTGAAACGCAACGTTGAGCTACACCCATGGGTGTCACAGAGAATGTGAATGGAGTTGGATAACACAATATATGAAACAAGAAATACAACGCAAACTACTCTAAGCGGGGAGGGTTGGAGGGTCACTAAATCTGACCACAGTACCAAGTTTGAAAATATACATCATATTTATTCTCTAATGAAAAGAGTAGTGCCACCATTTCTCTAATTCTGGAAAAATGAGGGGGAAAACCCTCTGATGGCGCCTCCCTTTAGAATCTTTGTGCCTGCTGAGGGTATGCTGCTGCCTGAACGAAGGTGAAGGGTAATGCTTTGCTAAATTACCCCGGGGTTGAATAGTGAGTGTAAGGATATCCCCTATCGGGCGCTACTCCCTAATGCTCTGGTTGAGGAGCACACGTACAAATTTGTAGATGTAACAAAAATGTCCAGATTCTGACATGTGCAGACAAATGCACAACAAAACACCGGTCAACAGGTTATGCGGTGCAGTATCGCTCAATCATACGCGGGGATGCAGTGGCGTAGCGTGGGTTGTCAGCGCCCGGGGCCAGCCAAGAATTGTGCGCCCCCCCAACCTGTGGACACGTTATCGATATTGCCCCAGCCAGCTCACACATGGATATTGCCCCAGCCAGCTCACACATGAATATTGCCCTAGCTCACACATGAATATTGCCCCAGCTCACACATGAATATTGCCCCAGCTCACACATGGATATTGCCCCAGCTCACACATGGATGTTGCCCCAGCTCACACATGGATTTGCCCCAGCTCATGGATTTGCCCCAGCTCATGGATTTGCCCCAGCTCACACATGGATATGCCCAAGCTCATGGATTTGCCCCAGCTCATGGATATGCCCCAGCACCTCATGGATATGCCCCAGCTCATGGATATGCCCCAGCTCATGGATTTTCCCCAGCTCATGGATTTGTCCCAGCACATGGATTTGCCCCCCAACACATGGATTTGCCCCAGCACATGGATATGCCCCAGCTCATGGATTTGCCCTAGCACATGGATTTGCCCCAGCACATGGATTTGCCCCAGCACATGGATTTGCCCCAGCTCATGGATTTGCCCCAGCACATGGATTTGCCCCAGCACATGGATTTGCCCCAGCACATGGATTTGCCCCAGCACATGGATATGCCCCAGCACATGGATATGCCCCAGCTCATGGATATGCCCCAGCTCATGGATATGCCCCAGCTCATGGATTTGCCCCAGCTCATGGATTTGCCCCAGCACATGGATTTGCCCCAGCTCATGGATTTGCCCCCCAGCTCTCACCTGGATATTGCCCCAGCTCCCGGGCAGCGGGAGTGCCCGCCCCGGTCCTGAACAGTGTGCGAGTCTGTCCTGTTGAAGGGGATGCGGCTGCGTGCGTGCGCAGGTCACGCGGTCCGGCCAGTCAGGTGGTACAGAGACTCAGTACCACCTGATTAGCTGGACCACGTGACCTGCGCCTGCACGCAGCCGCCTCCCCTTGAACAGGACGCACTCACTGTTTAGGACCGGGCATGGGCAGGCACTCCTGCTGCCCGGGCCGGCATCTGGGTCCCCTCAACTCGCGGGCCCTTGGGCAGCGCCCGAGGGCCCGGCGGGTCAGTCGGGCCACAAGTTTTAGGGGCGCATAATTTCAAAATAACAAAACTGTGCCCGGGGCCACGGCCCCCCTGCCCCCCCACGCTACGCCACTGCGGGGATGATACCTGAAATGTGTGGTGAGAAACAAGTAATCTAATGGAGCCACAGGGTATGCTGCCCTCTTGTGGCGGTATCTAGTTCTTATAGGGTGGAATGACAGTATATTTCTGTGAGTGGGCTACACACAATTGTGTCCCTAAGCTTACACAATCAGGAGTGAATCCTATGCTAATACATAAAAATAGTGCCTTTTCGTCAATGTATAGATGATAATCAGGGTATGACCTTATGGGAGAGAAAATTCTCCTAAATGTTCATAGGGGTCCTTGTCTCTTTCGAGGAGGTCGCAGTGTCTTTTATGAAGGTATCTCCGATCCTTTAAATCAGAGATCTTTGGCATAGGTAATTCAATCCTTCTGTTTGGTGATGCCTCTATTCTTCTTTTACCTCAGAAGACACAAGGTAGAGACAGGACAGACAATAGTGTGTACTGTAATTAACAGATTTAAAAAGAAAGAAGATATTCGTCTCTCACTCAGGTGGTTCAGAGCTAAATAACGTTTTAGGTCAAGACTCTGCGCTTTTTCTGTCCATACAGGTGACCGATATCCCTTCTTTGCTCAGCTATCTCCTTGGTTCTCGTGTACAGGCTCCACTTGTCTCCTACTCCCGATAGTGCTGCGGAGGAAAGGGTGGTTGCCACACTAAAGGATGCCACTGGATGCCGATATGGGTATCAATAAGGGATTTAATGGATAAAATATAGACATTAACATAAAAAACGTCTAAAAACGTATAACTGCGTGGGGGGGGGTCTCCAGAACGCGTTTCGCCGGTGGCAATACAGACAGCTGAAGAGGCCACTATCGGGAGTAGGAGACAAGTGGAGCCTGTACACGAGGACCAAGGAGATAGCTGAGAAAAGAAGGGAATCGGTCACCTGTATGGACTGAAAAAGCGCAGAGTCTCGAGCTAAAATGTTATTTAGCTCTGAACCACGTGAGTGAGAGACGAATATCTTCTTTCTTTTTAAATCTGTTTATTACAGTACACACTATTGTCTGTCCTGTCTCTACCTTGTGTCTACCTTGTGTCTTCTGAGGTAAAAGAAGAATAGAGGCATCACCAAACAGAAGGATTGAATTACCTATGCCAAAGATCTCTGATTTAAAGGATCGGAGATACCTTCATAAAGGACACTGTGACCTCCTCGAAAGAGACAAGGACCCCTATGAACATTTAGGAGAATTTTCTCTCCCATAAGGACATACCCTGATTATCATCTATACATTGACGAAAAGGCACTATTTTCATTTTTATGTATTAGCATAGGATTCACTCCTGATTGTGTAAGCTTAGGGACACGATTGTGTGTAGCCCACTCACAGAAATATACTGTCATTCCACCCTATAAGTACTAGATACCGCCACAAGAGGGCAGCATACCCTGTGGCTCCATTAGATTACTTGTTTCTCACCACACATTTCAGGTATCATCCCTGCATCTGATTGAGCGATACTGCACCGCATAACCTGTTAACCTGTTGACCGGTGTTTTGTTGTGCATTTGTCTGCATATGTCAGAATCTGGCCATTTTTGTTACATCTACAAATTTGTAAGTGTGCTCCTCAACCAGAGCATTAGGAAGTAGCGCCCGATAGGGGATATCCTTACACTCACATTTCTCTAATTCTATTTACCTGGTCTATCCAGTCAAAGACCAACGAGGCAGCAGTTTGTTTCCAGTACCTCGGAATCTGTGATTTAGATGAATTGCCAGTGATTTTACATTACGGTTCACCAAAAGGAGGACCATCATGTGAAACTGAGGGGATTGCGGCAGTGTTCATGAGGTGATATCTTTAATATAGGAGAAAATTACCTCCCAGTATGCCACCATCAATGGACACTCGCACCATGTGTAAAAATATACCCCGTGCCTAGCGGCCTCACCAACAAACAGGAGAATCCTCTATGTATATGAAGAAAAATAGTAGGGGGCGTGGTACCACCTAGACAGCAATTTGTAGTTAGTTCCCTGAAAACGAATGGATGACCAAAAGGTGATCAGGAAGACATTAGACCACTCCTCGTTGGTGATAATCGTTACTTTGGCCGCCCATTTATTGGTAAATGTCGGCATGTCAGAAAAGTAGGCATGCAAGAGGATGGAACAAATGTGCAATAGCAAATGTAGTGGTAAGGGGTCAGTTATGCACAGTTTTTTGAAAGGGGCCAGGGAGTTTCTAAGGTTTGACTTTAGGTAAGGTGGGACACAAATTGCTTTAATTGGAGCTATATGTAGGCATCTACCTAGGTGTGAGGATGGTCTGACACCAGGGTAGCAAAAGATGCGAGGCCCTGCTCAGTGAGGCAGTAACAGATCGGTAGATAAGGACCATCAAATTAAAAGGCCCAAAAATAAGGTAGCCAGACCCAGGGGAAAGTTTGCGATGCTTGTCACCGGCATGAGCGGGGAGGGAAGGGTTGATCAGCCAGGCGTGAACGGTACCATCACCTAAGTTGAAGCATTTGGTAGATCATCAGATGTGAGTTAGGGCATACTGCATTCTGTGCAGTCTGCCAGGGAACTGAAACTATAGGAACATGGAGGGATCGTTCTAAATATACTTATAAGCTTATGAGTTGGGCACATGGACCACCCATTTAAATGCATCAAGAGAGCAGAGAACAAACCAGTACTGCTGCACCTGGATATTGTATTATTTTGCGTATCTTGGTAGAATATATATTATATATGGTGTGGGGTATATAGTGATAGTATTTTGACTCCTTGTATATTTATTTATGTGATTGCACAATATAGTATATACACTATGTCTTTGGTTTCTATTGGTAAATGAAATCAGCAAAACAATCGATCAGACTAAAATAATGTGAATAACCTAACAGTAATTAATAAACCAGAGGACCCCCAAGGACTCTTCAGCAGAGTTAGGGAAAACTAAATACATACAACTAATTCCTTAGTAAATAAATACATGAATAAAATACATATATGATGAGTCCTGTGGAACTGCACTAGAAATTAAAGATGCAGGAGTCAATACTGAGAATATATGTAAATATAGCCCAGTAGCTCAAAAAACAGTGGATGTACTTACATTAATCATTAGTAATACATATGTGGCCTAATTAATCCAGGCCCAAAGCAAATAATCACTGGCCCAATAATTATGCATCACCAAACTTACTAGGTGAAACTACTAAAACTTCACATGGAGTTGCATTTAATCAACTATTCAATCCATCATATGTGATATTTGTCTCAATATATGGGTAGATTATGCTTGGGAGTCACAATTACTAGGTTATTATAATGCAAATATCAAACCTCCTAAATCCTAGTATTCTTAGAGACCATGTACAGGTTAGTTATCTCAATAAAAATCTATTGAAATCCCCCTTGATAAGCCTAAATCCTATACCTCGGCAGTTTGAGCTGCCTACTTAACCCATTTGATACACATACTTCACACGCATACTATAATACTTAAACCTTGTCATATTATTGCAAAAAACATAACAAAAACAAGAATGACCAAAACCACCACTCTTGGCAAAAATACTAATGCACTGCACCAGTTGCCATGAATCACATAGACCACTTTAAGACAGTGAAAAACCTCACATGCCACAATCTCTGCTTGGCTACTAAGTTTCAACAAACAATCAACATCAATATGCAAACTAAAATGCATCAATACTCCGCCGATACAGTGCAGACACTAATTTGCATATTAAACTGTTTAAAACATACAGTAACGATCAACGCGTTTCGCCACATATATTAGCGGCTTTCTCAAGAGCAGAACGTTTAGATGACTTAAAATTACTTTGAGCATTACTGGTGCACTTCAAATCACTCAGTTCAAATTGACTGAACCTCAAATGCAAAGAAGCGTATTATGTTGCATTCAGATATTATTTGCGTCTCATTATGCTTCATATGAAACAGTATCTTTCAGTGTTGAAAGTTGAAATAGGGATACATAATAGTGACAGCCCCAGACAAACTGATTCTCTCTAATCAATCAAGTCTCAGGAATTAACAAGCAATTGTTCCTGTATCTCGGTGGCATGGATCAAATTATAGAAATTCTGCTGAATGTCATGGATTTCATTATTCTGGGGGCTTCCAGCTCTGTCAATACGTTCATTTTTATCGTGAATCTTATTGATCTGATAAAGAACAAAACACTTCCGGTGACAGATCAGCTCATTTTTGGAATAAGCAGCATAAACCTTTTATTCTCTGCAATGAAACCATATACTGTTATGGCTATGAAAGGGTCTAAATACATCAATTGTGATATTGCTCGCATGTTTATTTGGGTTATTATTTTAAGTCTAAGTTGCTGCAACCTCTTGCTGAGCGATCTGATCTGTCTGCATTTCTGCTTTAAACTTGTTAACATCAAGCAGAAAATCTACATCTATTTACAACAAAGGTTCCACAAGATGTTCCCATGGATTTTCCTTCCCATAATCCTGGTATCTTGCCTGGTGACCATTCCCCTATACTTTAACAAGGAAATGTTTTCACAAAATGACACATTTGTTGAGAATGAAAAAACCTCTCGGCACTTGTACATCCCGTACATTGCAATGACATCTTTGGGCTGTATAGTGAACACATTTTCAGCCATGATGATCATCTTCACTCTCTGCAGACACATAAGGAAGATGAAACAAGGATCCATAATCCCGAACATGAACGTTCATATTAATGCAGCTAAGATCATGTCATGCATGCTAATTGTTAACAATCTTTCATTTGTTTTCTTTATTAGCCTAATGCTAAATCGTGGTAACAAACTTTACACATATACTGTTAGCGTGGTGATTTTTTCATTCCTTTTTATTGGCTCGATGAACATAGTAAAGGGTAATAATAAACTGATCATAAAGTTAAATGAAGTCATAGCGCTGCTGTGTTTAAAGAGCTGTCAGTAGATTTGTGCTGCCATTTCTGATTGATATATAAATGATAATCAAGAAAACAGATCTTATGGTAGTAAAAGATCCAAATATTGTTGGATCCTTCAACTGCAGCTTTTATTCTTTCGCTGAACGTATGACAGCCATTGTAGAATCATAATGTCTAAGTAATGGAATGTGTAGCTAAACTTATGTCTGATTGAAAAAATACTTAAGTAGTTTCAAGAGTCATGATTTGTTAACCTCGATCTTGTAGATGTTTTTGCAGACCATCAATAAAATACAAATATGTATTTACACATATTTATTTTTATTTATTTATAAAAGGATTTTACCAGGAAGGATACATTGAGATTTCTCTCGTTTTCAAGCATGTCCTGGGTATAACATATATATTTATTGTTAAAGTGTGTGACTTTTTGTGTGCGCTATCCAAACCTCTGAGCTAGTGAAAGAGGTAAAATTACTTGATAAAAATATTGGTAAACAAGTGAGAAAGATGGCACTCCCTGAAGCCAGAAAATCATCATATACCCTACATATACGCAGATATGTTCATTAATAAGAAGGCAGTCTGCACATCTGCCCAGGCATAAAACAGCAGTTAAACCGTTGCAAAAATTAGAAATAGATCAAACTGAAATGTAAGTTACCTAAATTGCATTAATTAATCAGCTAAATTACAACATTGCTCTAGAAAGTCCTAATTGGACTTGCATAGGTCCGAACCTGGATGTTCGGGTTGTGTGTAGTATTCTCTATTGTGACCATTGAGAGTCTTTGAAACAAATTGCAAAGGGTTTGCAAGGTGTTAGACGGCAATCCTGCACAATAATTATTTTTGGTATAACGATACATATTACCTACAGACACATGGCATGGCGATGGGGACGAGGTTTGCCCCCAGTTATGCCAATCTGTTCATGGAGCACTGGGAGAACAGTGCGGTATGGACAGGGCATGGCTGGGGTTCAAGCCTCGTCCTCTATAGACGCTACATAGACGACATACTCATTATATGGAAGGGAACCAAAGCACAACTTGAAGAATTTATCAGCCATCTTAACCAGAACTCTAAAGGCATTAAACTCGAATATAATATCAGTTGCGAACAGGTCAACTATCTAGACCTTAACCTCTATGTAGAGGAGGGCCGTATTGAGACAAGTACTCATTTTAAAGATGTTAAAGTCAATGGATTTATTGATGTTAAAAGTCATCACTATCCCCCTTGGCTGAAAGCAGTCCCTAAGAGACAAATGACACAAATCCGAAGAAATTGCACTGAGATGGACCTTTTTATGTCCCAATCTCAGCGACTAATTGAGGATTTCTTGGCAAAGGGGTATGAAAGGAGCCAATTACTCTCTGTACGTAATGAAGCCTTAGATATGGATAGAACCACACTTTTGGAGTACAAACCACATCACAACAGCGAAACTAGATCTTTACCTTTTGTGTTAGACTATAACCTCAATAATAAGGCCATCTCCCGATCAATAAGACGATACTGGCCCATTCTTAAGCGTGACCCATTATTGAATACTCTTTTACTTGACCAACCCACCATCAATTATAGAGGGGGAAAGAGTTTTGGACGCCAGTTAACTAAGAATCATTTACGAGCTCAGACCATTATTAAAAAACCCTTTTGGTCTAGAAACTGGATTTTACGGCTGCGGGCAATGTATTGCCTGCAGAAAAACAGGCAGTCGTAAAAGACTTGTTCATAACATTGATATTCCACACAATCAACCCAAGTTTAAAATTCGTCAAATCATTACCTGCCACAGTAAAAATGTAATCTATGTACTTAAATGTCCCTGTGGGAAAAGATATGTAGGCCAGACCTCAAGGGTTCTATATATTAGGATCAACAAACACCTCTGTAATATCACTCGAGGCTACGATAAACAGTGTGTCAACACACTTTAAGGATGTCCATTTTTGTAACCCGAGAGGTGATGATATGCACTCTAAAATTATTAAGTCTGAGATGCGCTGGATCTATACTTTGGACACTCTTCTCCCTATGTGTCATAATGCAGACTTTGAAGTCTGCCATTTTTTACAGTTTTCCTCTCTTCTTTTTTTTTTTTTACCTTTACTAATTTTTTTTAATAATTTTTTAAATAATTTTTTTCTGCTTTCTACTCATGCGTTACATTCCCATTACCATATTTTGATTGATATACATACCTGTCCGTTTCCTGATTGTGTATGGTTTTTATTCTCTGTTTTTGTATTATGTATTGTCACTATATTAAAATGTAATGTTAAATAAGTCACACTGATATAGTGATGCCTTTTTAGCAGAGTCCAATGGTGGAGATGTGCGGTTTCCCATGATTCGGACTGATTGATGGAGTTTGCCCAGCACTTGTCTCTTAATAAGAAGTTGTTTGATATGCGCATTGAGACAAGAGGTCTTAAGGGATTCCCATCTTTCCATCAAGGTGAGACTTCAAACCGGAAGTTATCTGGACATGTATGACATTATCCGCCATTTGAGACGCAAATCGGCAATTCTGCTATGTGAGATACAAACCGGAAACCAGTTTGACACGCAAGTTAAACATCCGCCGCTTGAGACGCAAACCGGAAGTCCCTATGTTTGAGACGCACATTGGAAGCAGTGGTGACCCGCACGCTAACACCATGCTTCCTTCCTCATTATCGTGGGTATTATTTAAGACTGCATATGAACAGACGGGGGGCCATAACCGACTGAGGAAGCCTGCAGGTCAGCAGGAGAAACGCGTTTCGGTCTACACCCCTGTTTATATCGCTTTTACCAGTATTAAATTTTTCTTTTATTATCTATCTATTATCTACTATTAAATTATCTATTATTTAAATCTACTTCATTTACTCCATTATTTAATTTTGCACCATTCCCCACTAACATCATCTCTGGGACCTGGCGTTTACCGAGACTCAAGAAGGGTGAAGACCCACCCACATATGGTCTGAGGCTATTCCTACTGAGCCACCTTCTAGGAGGCTCTATACCACGTGAGTGTGCCTATGCTATCTATCCTTTTCTTTGTGAGCATAACAGTATTACGCTATACACTCTCTATTTGTTCGAGGTTCTATCTGCCATATTCCTCCTCCTTGAATAAGAGAGAAAAAGAGGAAGAAAGAAACAGAAGTTTCCTCGGACTTTGTGCGTGAAGCCCCCCTCAAAGTGGCTTACAGGCGCTGACAGAGAGCCTTCTAGGCTCCACCTTTGTGAGTGTGGAATCGCTACCCTTTTATTGTGTTTATACTTGACCTTTTGGTATTGCACAATTTGTGTTCTTTATTCTCATCCAATAGGTCCATGCCTTTTCCATCTGGTATACACCTAAGATGAGTATTTTCCTTTTTACACTCCATTTCTTCTACCTGGTGCAAGTGTTTTAAGTGTCTGCTCTTTTGCGCTCCCTGCTTTACCTTTCCTGGTAAAACTGCTTTTTTCTTTTCTGTTTTCTTTATTAGCCTAATGCTAAATCGTGGTAACAAACTTTACACGTATACTGTTAGCGTGGTGATTTTTTTATTCCTTTTTATTGACTCGGTGAACATAGTAAAGGGTAATAATAAACTGATCATAAAGTTAAATGAAGTCATAGCGCTGCTGTGTTTAAAGAGCTGTCAGTAGATTTGTGCTGCCATTTCTGATTGATATATAAATGATAATCAAGAAAACAGATCTTATGGTAGTAAAAGATCCAAATATTGTTGGATCCTTCAACTGCAGCTTTTATTCTTTCGCTGAACGTATGACAGCCATTGTAGAATCATAATGTCTAAGTAATGGAATGTGTAGCTAAACTTAAGTAGTTTCAAGAGTCATGATTTGTTAACCTCGCTCTTGTAGATGTTTTTGCAGACCATCAATAAAATACAAATATGTATTTACACATATTTATTTTTATTTATAAAAGGATTTTACCAGGAAGGATACATTGAGATTTCTCTCGTTTTCAAGCATGTCCTGGGTATAACATATATATTTATTGTTAAAGTGTGTGACTTATTGTGTGCGCTATCCAAACCTCTGAGCTAGTGAAAGAGGTAAAATTACTTGATAAAAATATTGGTAAACAAGTGAGAAAGATGGCACTCCCTGAAGCCAGAAAATCATCATATACCCTACATATACGCAGATATGTTCATTAATAAGGAGGCAGTCTGCACATCTGCCCAGGCATAAAACATCAGTTAAACCGTTGCAAAAATTAGAAATAGATCAAACTGAAATGTAAGTTACCTAAATTGCATTAATTAGCTAAATTACTACATTGCTCTAGCAAGTCCTAATTGGACTTGCATAGGTCCGAACCTGGATGTTCGGGTTGTGTGTAGTATTCTCTATTGTGACCATTGAGAGTGTTTGAAACAAATTGCAAAGGGTTTGCAAGGTGTTAGACGGCAATCTACCCCCTTATTTATTATAGCCCGCCTCTCATGTGTGGGGTATGGGAGGCAACAGTGAGTGGTCCCTCCTGTTCATTGTTAGCGAGTGTGCAGCAAGAGTTTCAATGTTCATACTATTCAACTCAGCAGTTCTGGGGTAGTTGCATTGAACAGCCTTTGGCTGCATGCCCCCACCTGCACCAGGCTGGGTGAAGCGCAGGGTGTTATGGGAGTGATATAATTTGTGTCAAGGGGTTACCTAGCGTGAGCCGAGGTGGAGCCCCTATTCGGGTTGATAGTCCATATGGCAGGAGTGGTGCTGACTGCATAACAGGCAGACTAGACCTGAAGAACCACACAGCTGTACCAGGAAAGCAGCAGAATGGACACAGTACAGAACAGCAAGAAAGGCAAGGGTTAACGGAAAAACCCAATACACATACACCCAGCAGCCCATTAAAGGGAACCCTAATCTGGATACCGGTCATTAGATGGCCGTCTCTTTCTAATGAAGTCAACAACTGCTGGGTGAAACAAAACAGAACACAGGGGAGTGTGGAGGGGAAATCCAGAGACTGAATCAGAACAAAAGCCAAGTCGCAAACCAAACTACAACAGTCGTAGAAGAGCCAGGGATTAGAGAGGGATGTCGATCAAGCTAGAAGTCGGTACGCAGGAATGAAAATGGCAAGGGAAAACACAAAAGCACAGCAAAGGAAAACCACAAAAATAAATAAATGACAAGGAAAATTTGAGTACAAACAGACAAAGGAACCAGAAATAAACTGAACAAAATATACAAAAGAGAAAAATAACAGAAATAATGGCAGCAGAAACAAAATATCGAGCAGAATCAAAGGCAGCAGAGAGACCCTTATGACAAAGCGCTGCTGAAATGGAGAGACTCTCCTATATTGGGTGTAGGCCAGAGCATTGTGTCAGGTGGTCAGAGACCTGGGAGGCTACATGGAATTCCAGGAGCAGAAGGTGGAGAGGGAAGGACCAGACAGTGGTAAACAGCCTGTCCGGATCAGCTCACCCATATGGCTCAGGGCTGAAAATATGACAGTGTTATTCTACCTTCCATATGTTTTTATATTTTACGATGAAAGCAGGCTACCAAGTGGTAGGGAGTCACCACTTGAATAAGCTATTTTATTGTGGCGTCAGCATTCTTTCATGATGTTCATAGTATCCAAAAAGAATTACACAATTTGGAGCATGATTGACAATGGGACAAAACATATAGTCTGAAATTTTTGGACAATTTGATTTGTAGAATTTTTTATTTTGCTGCGCACAAGTCTAGAGGTGGCTATTCTGACATCACAGTGAACTTATCCTTGAACTGGCATGCTGAGCGTCTATACTTGTAAGGAAGAAACATTTGTTGCTTTCATTGTAAGCCTTGGATTTTAGTGGGTATAGCATTTTTTTGAGTTGCAATATTCTGAAGTTAATCAACAATCCATTGTTTTTTCTGTTTATGTAAAACATACAAGAATTCACTCCATTCATAGAGGGAGTTCAAGGACTTTAGAATAACTCTAGCTCTTAGGCCAGGGTAAAATGGTCTCCGGACATGGAACACAATGGGGAACATAGGAACATGGTAAAAGCAAATGCTTTGAAAAAAAGGAGAACACAGAATCAGGACACACCAACTTTCATATAATCTTATTTTAAAATCTGTAATCAAATAAAGGGTACCACCATGGGGACCAGATTTGTTCCCAGTTAAGACAATACTTACACAGTAAATCCAAGAATATTTTTATCTGGTTAGATACTCCTATTAACTATTAAGATATATAAATTGAAGTCACAGAAATATGAAAAATCAGAATTTCAGTACAAATACAAGGTGTTGCTGTAATTTCCATACACAGGCATTATGCAGACATATACAGAGATTGCATTGCTAATAATCTCATTATGATCACTACAAACCCCCATAAGCATGAGATCTCACCATTTTATTATTTATCTTTATCACAGTTACAGTAACTGACACAAAGGCCATTTATGCATGTATATTGATAAAGCATAAACTGAGTGACATTGTGTAAGATAAGGGATGCCATCAAGAGTTTAGAACCTTTTATTCCAACAATATTTCTGTAAAGGATAAACAAATACATGAAAAATAAAAAAATTCTGAATTTACATAAATTTAACCATCTCACAATAAATTCTGTGCTAAGAGTCTATATAACTACATTTAATTGCTTACTTTACATCCCATGTTTCCTTTTTTTTCATTATAGTTTGACATAAGTACAAATAAATCTGCATTTACAAAAGTGTGTTACAAGTATCACCAAGTAACACATCTGAAAATAAACCAAAACAGTATAAAATCCTATGCTTTGTATAAGAACCTTACTGAATTTAAGTGTTGCAGCTAAGCACATATACAATGGGGAAAAACAATAGAGGGAATTAAATGAAAAAGGGGGGATGGTAGGTGCAGATGGCAACGTGACATTCCTGGCTCACACTATATGGTCCCAAAAGAAAACAGGAAACCATGGAAGAGGCTACTAAGCCAGGGTGTTCTAGGGCCAGGCATGGCAGGCAGAGCCATGATAGATGTCACAGTGGCGTGTCCAGATGCAACACCGTAGTGCCACCTGGAGGGTGGGGCGGGGGGAGGCAGGAGAGAAGATTGAGAAAAAAAAGCATCCTCTTCCCTTCGCTCCAGTGCAATCAGCAGAAATCCTCCTGAATATATAATTCTCAAAGAAATAACAAATAAATGCTATGAAATTAGTCCCCCCCCACAAAAATAGCTTGGTAGAGAAGGGGTTAAAGTATCTTTTTGGATGGAATTTAGTGTTTTAGAAAATGAATAGCTGTTCTATGCGAATCATTTTAGACATACTCAAATGCATTACATGCAATAGTGTTATTAAAAGAAAAGAATATCTAATTTTTACATTAAGAAAAGCATTAGTCTCAGCCGGTGTCCAACCACATGAGGTGGCGGACAGCACTTCTGGGCGTGTTCCCCTCTCCAATGCTCCGTCCAACGGTCAGGCCCCAAAATGATCCGTTCACAGCTGAAGTCCCGCAGCAAGATCTGGGCGCACACCACACACCGACCAGATAACAGCAACCCCCCTGCAGCTCCTCCGTAGTGGATCGCATCAAGGGGTCAGCAGCAGGATGCACGAGGATCTCCCGCTCGACCACCATCTCAGCTAGCATCGGCCCATCTGTAGCACCTCGATCATCCACCGTGGCTGGAGGTCCCCCACCCACTTACAACAGGTAGGATCACTCCCGGCGCGGACTCAGACAGGGCCTCCGACCCCGATTCCCGTCCACTTTGCATCACCTCCATCAGTCGTCGCCAAGATCCACGCGTCACCGGGCTCTCGTCGCCTTCCGGTAAAACCCACAAGAACAGCTCCCAGGTCCCTGACGGGGTAGGGGCACAGCAGCCGCCATTCCTCTCGTTCCTCCAGCAGCCCAGTCATAGTTATCAAAGCCGCGTTCAGAAGACGGGGGCCCTCCATCCTCCGAGCCACTACAGCCGACTACCCATCCAGGTATGTCCGCAAGGGGAGGCTTGAAAAGCACAGGACAAGCCGAGGCTGACCCTGGGGATAGGCCTCAAGATGGCCGATGCCTGGATGTCACCACCGTGGAACAAGGCCGTAATCTCCGCTATGCTCTGGAGGGGTGAACGAACAGGCTCCAGAGCACTCCACCCAGTGGCCGACCAAGCAGGGACTCCCATTGAGGGCAAATCAATCAAAAATCCAAGTCCAAAATCGCCAGCGATTTCAGTCGGAGCTCTGCTGAGGCACGTCTGTTCCCTCGCATGGCCAGCCATGCCCCCCAAATTTTACATATTTTCACAATTTTTTTTCTTTCTAAAAGGACATTATTTTTTATTCAATATCATTTTTATACGCAAGAAAAATACATGACAGCACCTGCAGAACATCAGGAAAATGATAACCAAATACTAATAATGTCCAATGTTCCGCAGTTGAGTGTAGAATGTTCCTATCAGTAAAACATGCATCCGCGTTTAATGTATTCCATAATGTACAATTCTTTTTACCCCAAACATAACGTGTACCAAAACAAATCTACTTATAAAAAACAGAAGAGAAAACATAGACAGTACATTACAGAGTCCTTCCAAAATAATTAGCTATCTTGGCCTGGTCTGCTATCCTATATCAATGTGAAACGGAACACTGAGCTCCACCCATGGGTGTCACAGAGAATATGAATGGAATCCGATAACACAATATATAAAACAAGATAACGCTAACTACTCTAAGTGGGGGGGTTCGAAACAGATGGGGTCGGGGCACTGCAAATACTCTGTCCTATCGATGTTTAGTCACTAAATCTGACCACCAGTACCAGGTTCGAAAATACATATATATATTGTGACGGACGCCGCTACTCGGAGGGAGTACATCTGCCGTAGGTGCCGAGGTTGCTCTGCAGTGAGCAGCGGTAGCGAGCCGGCGTCAGGTCCCTTGCTGGAAGTTAGCAAGTCAGCCAGAGGAAATACCAAGCAGATAGTCCCTCTTCCCAAATACTCGTCGAGACGCAGCATAGGTTAAGCAAGTTGGTTTATTGAAAAACAGCACATACACGGTCCATTTATATGGTACAGTCCCATTGTTCTCTCCCATGCCCGCCCCCAGACACCCCGGCGCCAGTTCTGCCACTGCCTCTAGCCCGAGCCCTTATTGTATGTTTAACAGGGTCCCAGCTCTTGGTGCCACACTGTCTGGCCCGCCATGGGCTGCTCCCCACCTGGGAAATTCCACCCCTGGAGTGCGAGCTCTGACTCCGGCACCGGATCTCCTCTGCGGCTGGGAAACCCGACTTGAGTCCAGCGGCTGATTGGGGGGTGATCTCGGTGGCGCTGGTCTCTAGAACTCACCCCACAGTGGTACCATGTTACCAGGGCCCCCCTCTGCCCAAAAGGCACTCTGTTGGCAGGAACAGGGGCTGAGCGGTGCAGGGTGCAAGGCATGTCAGCTGTGCTTGGTTTCGGCTGGCGACAGCTTTAGCAGGGTTGCGCTGGGCAGATACACTATGATGGCTGGGCAAGGCAGATTTGGCAATGAACCTAATAAACAACCATAAACATACAGGCACAAATAGTACTAACAAATTCTACACTTGGGGGAACAAAAACTGTGCAATTTGGGTGTTATTAAATTGTGAAGGATTGCAGTCGCGTTTGGTGCGGGGGAATTTGCGAGGGGAAACACAATACACCCAGGGATCATACAGACATAGATTGTATGAACGAAATTTGACCTTAACCACTTCACTGCGGAGGACGCGCTCAACGCGTCCACCCGCAGTATCGTTCCTTGCAGAGGACGCGCTGAGCACGTCCTCCTTTTGGGGCCAGCGTTCGGCCGGGTTCCGGCCGATCGCTGGCCCCCCCGGTGCGATGTCAGCCCAGCACCCGGAACCGCCGCCGGAGTATTATTATTATTATTATTCTTTATTTATAAAGCGCCAGCATATTCCACAGCGCTGTACAATAGGCACAGTATAGACAGGGTTACAATACAATACATTGAACAACATTTGACAAACATTACAGGAGGAGAAGAGGGCCCTATTCCCGTAGGAACTCACAATCTAGGAGGGTTGGGGTTGGAAACCGGAGGAGAGGACTGTAAGGTGAGAGTGATTGATGGTTGCGTCAGTGAGTTGGGAGTAATTAGGTGTCATCGCGGGGGCGTGATGACACCTAATTCAGGCGCCCCCCCCGCATGTGCGGAGGAGGCGCCTGAAAAGGAGGGGGGGAGGTCCTTTGGACCTCTCTCCCTCCTGATCGGCGGCGTGCAGGGGGTTAACCCAGGCACCGTTTGGAAGGGCACAGCCTGCCCTTCCAAATGGTACCTGGCATTAACCCCATGGGGGCCGGATCACGAATCAGCACCGAAAAGCGCCGGTTCGTGATCCTTTCCCGGAGCTGGCCAACATCTTGGATGTTGGCCAAGCTTCCGGGAATGCTCCCTGAGGACTGGCGTCATCGTGCATAGCACGATGACGCCAGTCCTGGAGTTAACCCCTAACTGCCACCAATGGTGGAGATAGGGGGTTCCAATGAACCCCCTATCTCCCGATCCGTGGCAGTTAGGGGTTAATGTTTGGTATTGTTGGATCGGCCAGAGCATGGCCGTTCCAACAATACCAAATATGAGTATGAAAAATATTTTTAAAAAAAATTATAAAAGTAAATTATAAAAAAAACAAAACAAACAATTTTTTTTTCTTTTTTTGGTTCGTTAATGCAGCAATATTGTTCCCATTTCAATTATAATGTGAACAATAATGCTGCACTAACGATTTTTGTATGCGGTGCGTTTGTTAAAAATCGCGTAATTTCCCCCAAAAAAAAATGTAACGAGACCCTATCTCTAATTTTTTTAACAAGCGCACCCCATACAAAATATAACCGCAATTGCTCGCATGTTAAAATGTGAAAAAAAACCCACTTTACACGTTGTATTTTATTGCATTTTTTGTTATAATATACAGACAGGTCATGACGTATACTTATAATAATGACATATTATGAATCTGCCGAGTCTGACGGAAAGAACGATATATAATATGTCTGGGTCATATACTAAAATAAGCCTTCAAAACGCGTTTAAACATGATGAGCAAAATCGGTAAAAATGACCTCAGCACAGAGGCGGGAAATGCCTCAGCAGGGAAAGGGTTAAACAAACGAACTTTTAACTTTTTATGGGCTTATAAATTGAACGTGACGGCTGTTCTGTCACATATATATATATATCCTGAGGGATGAGTGGCAGTCCTAAGCAGGCAATATCTTTAACCCCTTAGTGACTGGGCGGTTTTACACGAATCCGTCCTTTAGTGTCCGCTACTGTTTTTACGTTTCTGCGCTGTTAGTGTTTAGGTCAAATTTTCCTCTTACTCGTTTATTCAACCCACACATATTATACACCGTTTTTCCCGCCATTAAATGGACTTTCTAAAAATACCATTATTTCCATCATATCGAATAATTAACATTCTGAGCGTTTGTGCTAATTATTTTTTTATAATTCTTTATTTTGGTTTTTGCAGAAAATCATAAAACAAACAATGAATGTGGTCTCGCAGAACCACAACAAGTCATCTAGTGTATCGCTTAGTGGAATTACAATCTCATCTTGTAATCGAAAAGAAAGGGCCTTGCAGGGCCATATAAGAATCAACAGCCATAACACAGCGTGAGGGGAACAGGAGAGGGGGGGAAGGGGGAGGACCAGTAAGCACACTAAGAATCGACTTAAAGCGTCCAATATACGGAGGGTGGGGGGGAAGGGACAAGGGGTATTGGCAGAGGTCAGGACTGTGCCGCCCCTGGTACATTCCTGAAGTCCGAGGGACCGCGGAAGGCCAAGGGGAGAAAATGGCACTTGACCCGGAGAGAAAAAAAAAAGGAAAAATTGGGGGGGGGGAGCAAAGCCAGAAAGAACTCTAAAAAATCTGACATGTATCAGAGTCTCTGTGAAACAAAATCATCCCCAGCCAGCAGAAAAATCAAAATGTCCTCAAGAAGTAGCCGAAGCGTCTCTGAATACAGGGGAAGGGGGACAAGCGAGAGGACATACAGCAATAAGGATATGAAGGGGGTAGCAAGTGAAGGTGGGGAGGCCATAGGCTGTGTCGACGAAAGGGAATGGGGTCATCACAGATTGAACCCAGTTGGCGCAGCAGTCAGCATTTCCAGACTTGATGCTCAGTGTGAAAGGTGACACTGAGAGCCTGGGGCAGAGGAGAGTCCGGCGGGGTCGAGTATCGGGTCAGGCAGGCAGAAATCAGCCGAAAAGGTCAAACCCCTTCAGCCCGTATCGCGCCACGGGGTGGATCCGAGCGCCCCTTCAGCTCCAAACCATCCGCTGAAATCTCCCTGCAAGTCCCATCGCCAGTGCACATAGCCGCTGGTATCGATAGCGGGGTCGACAGTCCTACCGGCTCTGGGCCTGCCGCAGAGGGTATGCCGAACAGTCCCCCATCAGGTCATCCGTCCGCCCGCCTCCTCCATGCCGCAGAGCCAAGGCTCCCGCAACTCCTCTCCGACTGGTCTTTGAGCAGGTTTATGCATTTCCTCCACCCCAGTCATCTTGCGGGGGTCAGTCACATCTGAATCGGCAAGGGCTGCTGATCCTCTGGGCTCGTAGATCTCCAGCTCAGCTTCTTCCTGCGTGTGTAGAAGCAGACACGGGTTATGAGGCTCTAGCACCAGTTGCTCAGTCAGGACGGCACCTGCAACGTGGCTCTCAGCAGCAGTAGGGGAACAGGTCCCATCGGGTTGCAAGTCTGAGGGTGTCATCTCGGTCCTCGGGGTCTTCTCCGCTTGGCTGCCCCGTAGTGCAGACATCATCCGGCGCCAGATACCCTTAGTGAGTGGGCCATCCGCGTCCTCCCCCTCCAGAAAACGCAGGCAGGTCTCCAGACCCGTGACGAAGGCATCTGCACCTTCAGTGGGGGGGGATCCACCCCACCAGTCTTCAGCATGCCCACCTGGCGCTCCCGCCAGAGATTCGGCCAGGGCAATCGGGAGACGTGGGCCCTCCGTCCCCGAAGGCCCCCGCACGGACCCAGACCAGACCGACATGGTAGTACTGCCAGGCTAAGATCTATCAGGAGTCGGGAGAAGGCCGCAAGATGGCCGCCAGCACCTAGCTCCAGCCACGCGGCAGGCGCTGAGAAAAGTCTCTGGTCCGGAGGGGGGGACAAAACGGGCTCCGGACAGCACAGTTCCGGTGGCCAGCCACTGCAGGTCCCCAAAGCCAGAAATCACCGCAGGAAAAACAAATTTAAGGTCCCCGAAGGTGGCAGACGTGTGGAGCTCCACCACAACACATCTGCCTCCGTTGGTATCCAGCCACGCCCCCCGTGCTAATTATTTTTAGATGACAGCCTAGGTCCTATTTAACTAAACCCCCCAGACAAAAAAATAAATAAAAGATTTTAATTCGTTTTTTATTTTAAATTTTTTAACCAAACCTGGTCATGTTTGGTATCATTCGAAAGGCCATGATCAGGCCTTTCCAATGATGTCAAATATGACAATCAAATTTGACGATCTGCCACAGATCGGGAGATAAGGGGATCCAAAGGATCCCCCTTATCTCCACATGGCAGCTAGAGGGTTAACTGGGTTAACATATGGTGAGGTTGACAGTGGGTGGGGGGGACCTGGAGGCTTGGCTGACATCCAAGATGTCAGCCCCCTCCAGGTTCGAATCGCATTTTGGCGCTGATTAGTGCCGAATCGCGATCTGGCAGTGAAAATGTTAATGCTATACACCGCTGAAAAGGGGCGACTCTCCCCTTTCCAGCGGTGCAAAATTAATCACTGTATGTTGCATGGTTGGGGAGATAAAAGGCTCCAAAAGGAGCCGCCCTCCCCTTCCTGAATTTCCACTACCGGTGCCTGACGATGACGTCATCACACAGCGTGATGACGTCACCGGCTCCGCCAGCCCCCAGGAAATGGCGAGG